>JASCZW010007005.1:0-76721 GCA_034211315.2 Aedes japonicus | reverse complement strand
CTATTTGCGCTATTATGGCCACCGTTGAGTCGTCAAGTCACTTTGAAAGGATTTAGCACGCAGATACGGTGGGATGTCGATTCCCAACTGCTTCGCAATTCACTTGTGGGACTGGCTTGAATCTCCACGGCCGCGCCCATATTTTTTTGACACTTCTTGCTTGGAAGCCATCTCAATAACCACTTGACAGATTTTAACGAAATGTTGTGCAAATAAACTGTACAATCTTACAAAGATTATCCTAAAATTTCATAAATTTTTACGCATGCAATACAAATCTATGCATAACAGAAAGTGTTGCATTGATTTTAGAGAACAATCTTAGATCGTACTGGTTGTGTAAACAACTAAATTCCTAAATTTTTATATAAAAAACCAATGCGGTTAGAAGTAACTATTATTTGGAAATGATGCAATTTGATTACGTACACCCTTTAAGTGAACTACGCGGTGCTTGTGAGCAAGCGATTGCTGATGTATTTTAATTTGAAAATTTACAAGTTATCGATTAATTTTGTTCTTGCTTAAACATCTGTCTATGCTTTAACTATCTGCAGCACGAAACAGTTGGCAACTCTATTGCTTAGTATTATATCGTCAGCTTTTAAACACAGGGGAGTCATGTGATTCCCAACCATGTTGGTTTTCAGTTAACGTTCACCTGAACTGGTAATAACAAAGCAGCAACCATGGGCCGTCGAAAAAAGGTAAAAAATGAAATTAGAAAACATTTTTTGAATTCTATTTCACGTTGAGCTTATGTCGTGACCGGCCCGAGGTGTCAAGCCTCGGTCCTTAGTCCTTAGTCCTTAATCGGTCCTTGACCTTGAACGCACGCATACTACAGCGCCATTCAAAACAAAGGAGTGCATGTTAGAAGGAAGATCTTTTGGAGGAAATCAAACCAACATTCCTCTGCATGTACTAGAAAGGGAAAGGTGATTAAACGTCAAAAAGCCTAATTGCTTTCTCTTCATCCGATATTTCTACTTGTTCGTTACCTTCAAAATGTGTCACTTGAATAGATTATTGCACGATGACGTCATCAACGCAGTTTTGACAGTTCAGGGAGCTTGTTTACGTGGAATATTTTTGGTATGATCGGTTTGTGCTCTAAATTTATTACGATTGAAGTAAAACAGCCGGAAATCAGACACATAATCTTAACATAATTCCCTGAATCTAATAATAGAGAATAGGGAAATAGCCAATGAAAAATTTAGTTAGAGCAGTTCGAATTCTAACACTTTGTGAACAAGCTCCCTGAACTGTCAAAAAAGTGAGGTTAATACGTACCGTGTAATGATTATAGTCACTAGATTCATAGTCTGGCGGATACAACGACGGGAGCCAATTTGAACTGTCACTAGCGGAGCCAATCGAGCATGTCTCAAGTAATTCATGTTAAGGGCCTAAAATCCATTTGTAAACAATGACTTTAAATATCGATTTCTCTTGAATCTTTAATCTCTCTCGTGAAATGAAAGCAGCATTTGGTAGAAGAATGATAGTTCTACCATATGGAGTAACAGGATATGGTGAGATTCTCGTAATTCGTAGAAATCAACGTTTAAAGTCATTGTTTTGCAAATGGCTTTTGGCCCATAACGAAATTACTCGAGGATAATGCTTCGATTGGCTCCGCCAGCTGACGGTCAGGTCAAACCGGCTCCCGTGTATCCGCCGAGACTATGAATCAAGTGACTATAGTAATGATCTATGGTGATACAAACTCGTAGTTTTATTTTTTGGCTTGCTGTGATATTTATTTTCCTTTTCATGTACGGTAATTGGATTTGACTCGAAAATGTGTAGAAATATTTACTCAATAAATAACATCGCGACACTTTGAAACTCGAAGTCGAATAAAAATTTATTTTCAATATCGTACTTGTTCCTCTCAACTTTATCTACATATATACATTAGATACATTCTAATTTTAAGTTTATCAATTTTTGGAAATATGAATTGCTACTAAAGATTAAAAATCTGAATGAGACTGCCAAAGATTGTATACACCGAAAATCCGTTTCAACATCCAGAGAATTAACTTTTTGACTTATAGCCAAGAAGAACAAACAAAATAAGATGATAAAAAATTGCTTCACGACATGCCCCATTCACAGGACTGCCAGCGTTCGCAAACAACCTGCTCCCATCGGTACCTATCCCTTGTCAAATGTGATTTATCTTCCCCGTCCGTTCTAGTGGCTCCGTATACTTGCTTTGAAATATTAACAGGTCACTTGCTGTGTTATCTAGATCCTTCATTAAAATTTCGGAATGCCGAATACCGATGCGTATCAATAAATACAATCAAGTCATTCTCCCAATAACTTTAAAAGCAAGATTTACCCATTTGAGTGCGGTCGCTTTCCTTTTTGACTTCCCTTTTTACTCCGAGAATATCGTTCACTCTGCGATGCCGGTCGAGTCGCTCAAATCTACAGATCATCCAATAGAATCCAATTTTCCAAATCAACCAAATTTAATAAGCGAAAACAGGATTCTCGCACATTCCTTCCCATCCACAACCGACAACCGGTAGAACTTATTCTCTGGATCCATTCCTAATGGTATATTTCCTTCAAATCATTTGACAGTGAAGAGGTAGCGAATACCGGCAAGGGGAGGGATGTATCTTCGGACAGGAATAAGCTCACTCGTTTTCGTTGAGATGTGCGTTAGGTTGGGGAAATATTCCATCTATGACTATGGAGGATTTCCAGCAGCGATCGTGGGAATTCCAAATGGAACGTCTCGGAAGAAAAATTTTGTCTGCCAATTTGTGCCTTTTATTCCTTTCACTCTATCGGTGTTAATACGTGAGGATGGAGAGTAACACCTAGATAGGAATCCACTTGATGAAAGACATCCTAGTGGTATAAGGTATGCTCCCTGAAGGAAATGAAGTGTAAAGGGTAATGTAAAGCGAATCCCTTTTTCGGCAACTCAGGGGTGGTCGCAGGAGAACATTGTGCCGGGAAATAGGGATAATCTTTTTTTTTATCTTTGAAACAAAAACGTTCAGAGGGACATGAATTCATAAGTGTAAGGGGAGGCAAATATTGGATAAGTGTAAAGTACAAATATTAAATTAGTCTACTGATCACACGGATGCAGTCGCGGCTTACGTGCAGGTCGTCAAACAAGGTTACTACGACGTATTAAAAAGTAGGGTGAATTTGGGCAAAAAAAGAGTTTATGAGCTACAGCATTGCAGTGCATAAATCGATTTGTAAAAACTCTGAATTCTCTTAAACCCTGATCAATTAGGTACATTTTTTCTACCATTTTCATTGGAAACTATTTTAGAAGTGTAAGAGAAGTGTAGAACAAAAGTCTGTTTCAAGCAAACAAGTTAGCATTATTCCAAATCCGAGCGTGGCTCTTGCACTTTTTGTACTTATTTACGATTTCTGGATGGTGCTGGCAATGGAGGAGACGTCGTTCGAATTGCCACTTTCATACTTCGTCCCTTCTTCTGTGACCGACCGCACTCTTCTGGCTTTTGTGTTACAGTGGCATTTTTTGACCACGGAAGATTTCGGAGAAAAAAACTATAAGGTACAGCCCCATTGGGTTTTTCGGAATGATGACGCAGGATTACGCAACTAAATACTAGCCATTCAGATTGTACAATGCAATATTCTTTAAATTAACCCTATAAGGCCCAAAATTTTCCAAGCGTGATTATACAAGCAATTTGATGTGTTCTGATTATATTGGTGCTCGATAACATTGAAATTATTGAAAAAAGGATATAATAGGTCGTTCGAACTATTCTGGAGTTCATTACTTAAGGCCTTAAGTTGTAGCAGTAGCTTTATCCGCTTCATAATGTTATAATTTGTATTAAAACATATTCAATGAATACTCTGGAAGACCTGAGACAATCTTTGGATATTCATGCCAAACAAAATAACTTAACTTTGTATATCCCAAATCCACTGTTAAAATTGTAGACCTTAAGTTTGGAATGACCTTAAACTAACAAGATTATCCTGGGATGTCTGTGGACATTTCAGAATATTTATTGAATATGTTTGAATATGTAATCGTAGTTTTGTATAGCCCAAGAGGCTACGGTTACTACTGTATATCTTAAATTCTGAACTCAACTCAGTTTTTATGAACTTGAGCATCCCAGTAAAATCTGATAATGTCTGGTGATATTACAGGAGATTCACTGAATGTGTTTGAATGCATATTGTCATCTTTCATAGGTTATAAAGCTAATATTACAACTATAGATCCTAACTTCTTAACTCAAGGGAAGTTTTGGTGGCCTAGAACATCTCAAGATATAGAAATCTATCTATTTACCTCCCAGAAATTGGTCAAATACATACATTGAAAGCTACAGTTACAGCTGTAGATTTTCAGCTTTGAATTCCATGATAGTTTGGATAACCTAGAAGATTATCTCATTATGTCGTTGGTCTTCCAAGCTTTTCAATTAATATGTTCCAATACACATCGTAGCTTTGCATAGTCCAGAAAGCTTTTGTTGCAATTGTAAGTCTTATCTTCTGATCTCAAGGGTAGTTCGGATGACCAAGAATAAGTTAAAATGTTGATAGTGTTTGTTGGCCTTTGAAAATATTAATTGAACGAAGGGGTTAATATACTTTTGAAGACAAGGCTTAGCATTTATGAACTTTTCAATTGTATGTGGCCCGAAATCAACATTGTTCTTTTATGAAGTTAATGTGTAGAAATGCCATCTGATCCGATTTACTTGCGAATTTTTGAAAAATCTTTTTAGAAACGACGCTGAAGATATCAACGCTCAAAACTTGAGCCACTTTTCACGACGGTCGCGATGCGATTTTATTTTTTCAGGTTGTGCCCCAGTAAAGAAAACAAAGACGTAGACCTTTGTTATCATTTCTGAAAATTTAAAGCCGGGCAACATTTACGGGATTGAATGCTGAAACTAGAGCCAAACTTGCTGCTCGTAGTGTTTTCTTCTGAAAACTGGATACAGCACATAAAGCTATGTGGGAGGCAAGACCGTGCCCGCCATCTCTATTCAATCATGTAGGTCGGTATGAACACAATTTATGCTGTAACGCCTATCACGGTTTGATTTTTTGAAATTCAACAAATATTTAGGTTTAGGTCATCAAATCATCCGGTCCTCCTCTAGAAATCTTGCTTTGAGGTACCAGGTGGTTTAGTGGTTGCTTTTTAGGACATGCATCTTGCTTGTTGTGAATATTAGTTCCGCTATTAAAATAGTTTGTAAAATGTAGTTGTACAAAATGCACGTTTACGTGAAATAAAGAGTCTGCGTCGAGCATGATTTGTTGGCGCACTATTTGGTTATGGGGCATATAGCGTTATCTATTGTTTCGGCTATAACGGGTGTACCATTTAATATCCGTACACACAAAATTCAATCTCGAAATTCGATTTTTTATCCGATTATCACCAAATTTTCAGGAAGTAAAACAAAACAACTAAAATTATCTTGGCATCATTGATTTGATTAGTAGCAGTATTAGCTATACTTCAAAAAGTCATGTAAATTACCAGATAATAATTCTTATAGACGACATTCAGGCCTTCTATGTAGTCTATGTTTACAACTAGTAGTTTTGAAGTTGACCCCAAGAAGTATTTCAACAAGCGTATGCACAGCATTAATAATTCATGCATTTTATAAAACTTTTCATAAAAGGTTTATGCAATAAAGTCATTTCCCTCCAAGCCTGCCCTGGTATTCACGACTGTGTGAATACCTATATGACGTTCAATGGATAGTAGCGTAATAGCTTAGTACATCAATAGTTATATAGTTTTCAGGCCCTGATTATCAATGCTGTACAGTTCCGTTTGAACATACAAACCATTTTCTTTTCCACCACATACGACTTTTGGTTTCCATGATACTTCCTGATTTGTAGAGTTTGATTTAGGCAGCTCTTGCAAATTGGAAAGAACTCTCGTTGACAGAGAAAAAAGAATAAAGGCAACCGTGATAAGTTGACTGATATTGATTTAAACTTGAATCCAATTGAAATGGAACCAAAACTAAACCCAATTAAAACTGAGACGGAATCAATATGAAACTGAAATGGCTTCGAAACGGAATAGAAACGGAACCAAAATGGAATCGAAATGAAATGACAACGGAACCAAAACGGAACCAAAAGAGAACCGAAATGGAATCTAAAAAGAATCGAAACTTAACCGAGAAATAAAAATGAATTGGAATTTAAATGGAATAAGCAAGATTAAAATGAACCTTCAATAATACATTATAAATTAAATTTTCACTAGTCGTTTTCTTAGCTATCAATTTCTTTTCTTCGTCAATCTTAAGTTACATTTTTCTGTCACTAAGTGCTTCAACACGAAAGGTCAGGTTCAAACTAATTTATATGTTCTCTAATGTTAATGCCCAAATCATAACAACTATAACTATAACAACTCTTTCGATGAACTGTACTATGAATAACCAGTGCATAAGGCTCTTCACAATTTTAGTTATTTAATCTATTTGAATTACTGAATAAATAACAATGCCAGTGTGTACACACAAATGAAAATTGAACTAATTGTCATTTCCTAAAATAATTGGGTATAAAATGATTGTTGATTATTCCAAGCTAAGTCTAACAGTGAATTGCAGCAAAACCCGCCAGTATCACACCTATTTTCAGTGCATTTAAATAAACGTACTACGGCGTAGCAATATAAAGAGAGCAGAGTGTGATACATTCACCTGATAAAGATTTCCTACCTGATAAACGATTATAAAATAAGGCTTTGGATATATGACAAACTTCCAGTTTATTGATTCATACGACATATGAAATAAACAAGGTAACATTTTCTTGTCCCAGAGTAGGCATGATCATCTACACGCTTCAATGTGAACAATTAATTTATCACGTATGACTATCTTCTGTATATCAAAAATGTGTTACTAGGCATACCGATACAAATTCTACCAAGCTTATTAGTAATCTGCCAGCTTAACCAGTGAAATCATGAAAGGTAAAAAACAGTGGGAAAATTTAAAACTCGCTCTGATGTGTAACTATATTCAACAATTCCGTGGGAAAAAACCTGCATGATCTCTCCGAATTTCATAATGATTGGTAGTTTTGTTCATTATCGAAAAATCCAAGACCCGTGCTTTTTAATTTCTCAATAAGCGTCATTCTGTCAGTTTAAACAACCCATCTTTCTTGCTTTTCGAAGCAGTAAAATTGTATTCAAAAATTATTTATCTTTGAGCCCAAAATGCACCTCCTAATTTAATGTTTTTTGTTACTTAATATTCGTGGAGACGCATGGTGATCTAGTTGCTTGAATAAGCATGAGAGCTTTGAAGGAAAATGTAAGACTTTGAAAATTTGAAAAAAATTAAACTCAGAAACGGCTTGGTCAATTCGCAGATTTTTGGATATGTTATGTTAAAAAGTGGAATGCTTGGATTTTTTTTTTCGATCAATAGCAACAGCTTAAACCGAAAAAATAATATTTTTGAACACCAGCTTTAATTTTTGTTCTTTTCATATATTGAATTTAATTAAGTCTCATTTGCGCACTTAGTCTAAGTAATCGTTCAAGTGGTTCAATAGATATGAATTTAAAGAAAAGTCAATTTTGGAGGGGTTTGGAACTATCATAAGATCCTTCCCCTTTCCCAAAAACCCCTGCATACAAGTTTGAATAGTTGTCAGGAAAGTTTTCAGGTTTTGTTGAAATTTGTGTTCCCTTTGTATGGGAGCCTCCTTTCCAGAAAGAAGAGGGGTCTCGAATCACCATAAAAACATTTCTCGTCTTAAAAACTCGGCCATGCCAAATTCGGTTCCATTCCTTTCTGAACAAACTATCAAAACACCATAGAAACATTTCTTACCTTCAATAACCTCCACATGCCAAATTTGTTTTCATTAGCTTGATTAGTTCTCGAATTTTGCTGAAATTTGTGTTTCATTTGTATGAGAGCCCCCCCTTTTCATAGAGAGGCGGGGTCTTGATTAGCCATAAAAATATATCTTAACTCCAAAAACTCACCCCTGCCACACTTGGTTCCATATGATTGATAAGTTCTCGACTTATGCAAAAATTTGTGTTTCATTTGTATAGAATCCCCCCCCCCCCCCCCTACCTTCCAGAAGACGAAGAAGTCTCAAACTACAATAAAACATTTCTCTTCTTCAAAAAAATTAAAATGCCAAATTTGATTCCATTTGCTTGATAAGTTCACGAGTTTTATATGTATGGAAGCCCCCTCTTTTAGAAAAAGAAGGAGCCTCAAGTCACCTTAGACAGACAGACAGACAGACAGACAGACAGAGCACGGGCTATCGCGAATGCAATTCGGTTTCCGGAAAGTCTACGCTAGATGCTATTCGGACAGTGGTTGAGACAGCCGTGAAGGCGTCCAAACAGAAGCGGAGAGGCCATCGATATTGCGCTGTTGTAACGATTGACGTTAAGTACGCCTTCAACAGTGCCAGCTGGGAGGCTATTGCCGAGTCGCTGCACAGAACGAGGGTCCCTGATTACCTTTGCAGAATTCTGAAGGGTTACTTTCAGAACCAAGTGCTGATCTACGAGAACTCCGTGGGTCGGAAATCGGTAAACATCACGGCGGGAGTTGCACAAAGTTCCATTCTTGGCTCAACACTTTGGAACGGGTTGTACAACGGGGTGCTGATGCTGAAACTTCCCAAAGGTGTAGTGATCGTTGGCTTTGCAGATGACATAGTATTATCAGTTAAAGGTGAAATACTGGAAGAAGTGGAAATGCATAATTGAAAGCTGGATACAGAGGATGAAGCTTCAGATAGCAAACCACAAAACGGAGGTGCTGATGGTCAGCAACTGAAAAGCGGTACAGCGAGCAGAAACCGTCATCGGAGGGTTTACCATAGTCTCGAAACGCGTCCTGAAGTATTTGGTTGTGATGATCGACGACCGGCTAAATATCAACAGCCACGTAGATCTGTAGAAAAGCAGCGAAGGCCATCAGTGCGGTAGCCAAAATTATGCTGAATAGCTACGGACCTAGATGTAGTAAGCGGCGTCTACTGGCTGGTGTATCATCATCAATACTAAGATATGGAGGCCCAGCCTGGGTCGCAACGCTGGAAACCAAGCGAAACCGGGCAAAACTGAACAGTACGTTCAGGCTCATGGCCATGCGAGTCGCGAGTGCGTACCGAACTATTTCATCGGAAGCAGTTTTCGTCATTGCCGGAATGATCCCGATTGGCATTACTCTTGCGGCATTACTCTGACGAAATGGCAACGAAATTGGAACTCGGGGGAGAACGGTCGATGGGTGCGTCCAGATTTGTCGATCTGGATGAAGAGGAAGCACGGAGAGGTAATTTTCTACTTTACGCAGTTTCTGTCTCGCCATGATTGCTTCAGGCAATACTTGCATCGATTCGGACACACAGCGTCACACATTTGTCCGGAGTGCGCAGACGTCTAAGAGACACCGGAGCACGTGGTCTTTGAGTGCCCACGATTTGGACCAATGCGAAGCGAGATGCTTGTCATCAGCGGGACAGATACCAGCCAAGTTAACGTCGTCTATTAAAAGCCGTGACGGAAGTGTTTGGAATGCGATCAACGAAGCCATAGAGCAAATTATGTCGGCTCTGCAGCGAAAATGGCGGGAGAATTAAGAAGCAAGTGGTTGAGTGGAGAATCGGGTTGTCAATCTCGGGTGATGTTGTATGGTAGTTTCTCGTTCCTGCATAACTCGAGAACTAATCAAGCAAATAGAACCAAATTTGGTATGTAATTTTTGACGGCCACAAATATTTCTTAAATGACTCAAGACCCCTCCCCTATTTAAAAGAAGAGGCTCTCTTATAAATGTAGCACAACTTTTTGCATAACTCGAGAACTGATCACGCATAGGGAACTGAATTTGGCATGGGGGGCTTTGAAGGCATTGATTGTTTGGTGGTTTAAGACCCCTCCCACCTTTGGAAGGTTCTTATGAATTGTACATACAAATGAAACACAAATTTCAACCAAACATGAGAATTATCCAGAATACGAAAATACAAAATGTGTATTTCCGGGTAAGAAGCATGTTCTGATAGAAGTTTGAATCCCTGGACCACCAACACAAGGAATAACACTTCCCTGACATTATGTTGATGCTTCTTTCCGTGAAGGTGCCGAGAGTTTTCAGAAATTTACGTTTGAATATTTTTTCTCCCTTCTTTGTTGACAAAATCAGATACGTCGATTTGAATAAGTTGTCGAGATTTAATGTTTTTTTCCGATGTACCGTGGATGCCCGCTCATTTCGAAATAGTGCTCTGATAAACAATAAGAAAAACACCCATTTGTACGTAGAAAAAAATAATGAATTTTAAAAACTGTGTAAAATTTCAAGCCAAAGCAAGCGTAAACAATGAAATTGTTTGCAATATTTCATACTGTATACAACATTGATTGTGATCTTCCATACAACAGATCTGATTCCAGCGATATCTGCTTTAAATTTATATGAATGATCCCACTATTTTTTGCCACATCTGGAATTTCCTTTATGTGCATTAGATAACGCAGAAAATCAAATGTTTCTTTCTAACTGTGTAGGCAAAGGTCTTTCGTTCTCACTTTCCACAGTTCATTCCAACATAAGATGGCATATCGTCAAAACTAGGCACGTCACTGTCCCAAGTGCGGCCTTTTACGCCTTTAGTTGCTTCTGGGAAAGCTAAAAAATCCTTTGAGTAATATCAATGTCTTAAATTGCGCCTGGCTTACTCCAGCGTCCTTTTTTACCCGACCCTCTGTCCTCAGTAAGAGCAACCAAAAATGGGTCCCCAGAGATATCCGGATAGAAATCTTTATTCTTGTACTTCCGGTCGTGGTATTCCCACTAGTAGTGACCTTCGCCCGGGTCATTCGACCCCTTAAAATTGCTATGTTTATTGAACGACTAGGAAGAAAAATTCCATTACCTGTATTTTACCTCGCCCAGCCCTGATGCTTTGCTTGCTATTCACATTGCGCGACGTGGATGTTTATCTTTTGTTCCGCCACCTAGATTGACCGGTCAGTTTCATTTCGTTTAAAAATAGAGCAAACCGAGGGCGGAGCGAAAATATGAGGAATTTCAGAATAACGCCGCGTAACGTAAAAATGGAACGGAAGGAATTCCCGCTTTCAGATGCATTTTCTTTTTCACAGTATCATTTGCACTAATTTAATTTTCAGGTGAAATGCGCTGGCAGCTGTTTGCTTTCTGGAAAAAGAATGTTTGAGTTATTTTAACACGTTCCGACATCAAGAGGGAACGGAAAAATTCAACATCGATTTAAAACATCATTCGACAGAGGGGAAGCGTGTTTGGCATAATTTTGCTGGAATTCCTCAAGGATCAACTTCTAACCGTTGTAGGGAAAAACGAAACCTCGTACGTCAAACAAATTCTGAGGAGCGATTTTAAATACCTACCAGAAAATCCCGACGAAACGTTAACATGTTCTCGTTCTTCTAGGACATTTCCACGCAATTTTATTTAACCATTTCCACGCTGCCATGATGTTTTCTCATTTGTCCAACCTTCTCTATCCAATCAGGTCCGGAAAACATAGTGCAATTTCCGAGCTTCATTTCAACTTCTACAAACGGTAATAAAAAAATATACACAACTTGTATTGTTCTTTTCAATCAAGGAAAACTTTTCAGCCAAGAATACCGACAGCAAATATCCTTACAGTTCAATGTCCAGGTCGGCAAAGCTAGATGAACGCACCTCATCCCAACCATTCCTTTGATTGACATCGAGGCAGCGGAAAAATCCAGAGTTCATCTAGCCTGCGAGCTGAATTGAAAGAAAAGGTGACCTCGCTCCGAAGCAGGCTTCGATCTTTCTTTTTTATTTATTTTCCCGCCGCACATTAAGCTGGGGATTGTAAATTGAAACACAATCCCAAAACAGTCATTACTCTTGCCTAGAGACAGCTGGGGACACCCGGGTTGCGGTTGATCTACCGGATCCATCCGGACGATTGAAATTTGTGCTATCACTGATGTTCGTCGATTTTGGAAAGAAATGACGTAGAAAGGAACAGATTCAGTAATGGTACACGGAAGGTGTAAACAACTTAATTCCATCCGACCTGCTTCGATGAAAAAAAAATCCCCAGCGGCGAAGAAACTTTTGATTAGATCAAGCAGATTGGTTGTAAAATGATTGATTTATCCTGCAGCTCGCTGGCGGGCAATGGACTCCATTTACACATGATTGGAGCACCATGTGTGGGTAGAAGATGCGTACAATTCAATGAATAGAAAATACATAACAAAGACAGAATATAGTCCTATGGCAATCTTTTTAAATTCATTTAATATAAAAAAGCTGAACAGATATAGGGTGATAAACAAGCGTTTCCAAATTTAGCACAAAATTTCTTACAACCATAAAGCCTAGTAAGCAGCTGACGAGTAAAGACCTGAAGTAATCTTGACCATTTCTCCCGAAGTAATTTTGACAACTGCTCCAGTATTGGTGGAATGTCAGTTTTCCTTGCGGAATAAACGAACGAAATATTATTCCGCAAAGACAAGTGACCGCCCCGTTTAGATTACATGGAAGGGCGTTACTAACGTTATGAAGTTTGACCTCCTCTTCAGCTGCATACAAGGTAAGTAAATAAGACAGGACAAGCATTGCTTGATCATTACTTTTCCTATACTAATGCACACTACTTTTTAGCTGCGTACTACCCAGGCAACCAATAAGCATTAGCATATGCAATAAATCAACCCAGAATCTGCATTTCAGATGCTACAAGTATTATATTAGCATTTTATCAGCAACTTGAATGCTATCTGTTGTAAAGTTGGATTTCAATTGCCTCTAAAATGCTTGTAGCCTGTAATAAGTATTTCGAATGCAAAATATCATTAATGAAGCATTATCATAGCATTGCAGTAAAGCAACTGTATATTGGGCCAAAAATGGCATTTATGTTGCACTTAAGGCGACTTAAATGCATGATAGGCTGCCGTAAAGACGCTTTGGGACTGCTTATTGGTTACCTGGGTAGCCTTAAAGGAAAAAAAAATGGGGTGGGTTTTCTACGAAGTAATGGCTACTAGTTAGCATGAATATCAGTTAATTCACAATTTAAAGGCAAACCGTAAGACTAGGTAACAATGATCCTATTTTTTCTTAGATATTTCGTGAGTGAAGACCAGCTTGCAGCATTTTTCGTAGAAAAGTAAACGAAATTAGCCTATTGGCTTTCATTGAACATTTTGCCAATAAACATTTTATGTCGCAGACCCCTTTTCTGCACACCTGTTCAATTCCATTTGTTGCGGATTGATAAGGGTCTTGAATTTTATTACCGGAAGTGCTGGGAACCCAAACAATCTTCATATATATTCGACAGATAATAAATTGCAGCTTACTTTTCAAGATCTTAAATGGTGAGATTTTATTATATATGAATCTCGTCACCTTGCAAGTCACCCTACTTGAAAAAAAAACCTGAATTAATCCACCAATGGTGAAACCGAACTCTTCTTACACTTCACCAGAATTACGAACTCAGATGTGGCCGATATGGTACTGGATACTTACAGTGTGTCTCACGTATAGGTGTCACCTTTTTTCTGTCTTGGTTTATTCCAGCTGGGTAATTTTAACAGCGGAATAGATTAAAGTCGTTTTGAGTGTATTCTTTTGACAGCTTATCGCTGAAGATAAATGACTGATTCCGGTTGTTACGAAAAGAAGTTTTTAAATTACATTTCAAAAGAAGTGCAGATATTCAATAGCCTTAATCAGTTCGAAGTGAGTAAGCGTTTTGTTTT
This sequence comes from Aedes japonicus, assembly GCA_034211315.2. Classification (NCBI taxonomy): domain Eukaryota; kingdom Metazoa; phylum Arthropoda; class Insecta; order Diptera; family Culicidae; genus Aedes; species Aedes japonicus. Next base: position 62,893 of record JASCZW010007005.1, on the reverse strand, counting down.
TAAAACTGATTATGTCCATATTCAACACAAAGGATGTGCTAGTTCGTCTGGCCAGAATGAAGAAAAAGATCAAATTTGTGAGGGATCGAAGAAGACGTAATCCGGCCGTATCTGGCCGTAAATTGAGCAAACAATTTCAAATGCCCCTGCTTCAATAAACAGGCTCCTCAGACATGATCTGGAATGCAATCCATACAAGAAACAACGAGTTCGCGGGTTGACAGAGCATCAAGAGCAAGCCAGGGTCCAAAGCAGCAAAAATCTTTTGGATCGGTACGGTGACTGCGAGATTTTTTTTTCGGATAAAAACCGTTCCTCCTTCAGTACAGTCATAATCAACCAAATGATCGCGTTTATGGTAAAAGTCTTGCCAATATTCCAATGTGTGTGTGTGTGTGTGTGTGTGTGTGTGTGTGTGTGTGTGTGTGTATGTAAACAGGTTAAATAAGGTTGAAAAAAGCTTCAAAAGCGTGGCCGGTAGTGTAATTGGCACTGTGTGGGACTCACTCAAGCGGTAGTGGGACTCGCTCCCGTGCCAAACCACTGAAAAACATTCTTTATTTCTCTTTGCCGTGTCCCCCCGGGACCACGATGAAGCGACTACTTCAGGAGGCGGCTGTGCTCATGCACCTCTCTGTTGTCTTGGGTCTTGCCTTTATTTTGTGCTGCTTTATCTACCCATCGAGACGTGCATCGATATGGAGTAGCCGGCCGTCATAACGTACCCTCGTTGGACACCGACGGTGCTTGACCACTCCATTCGCGCTGCAACTCAGTCATAATTTACGTCACTACACTATTAACGGCATTCCAGGTGTTCTCCTCTCGACACATTTCCTCGATGATGTTCTCCGTATTCAGAACTGACATCTCCTTCCGAACTTCCTCAAACCATAGGCAATCGAAGATCACGTGCTCCGGTGTTTCTTCTACGTGTCTACACACTGGACAGACGGGTGACGTTGCGTGTTCAAACCGATAAAGATACTTTCTGAAGCATCCATGACCAAGTACTTTAGTGCTCGCTTCGATGCTATGACATACCCTCCACCGACGATTTCTGCCCATTTCAGCGGTTTGCAATTGCTGACTACTAGCAGCTCCGTTTTGTGGTGTGCTATCTGCAGTTTAGATTCACGCATCCAGTTCTCAAAATCCAGTGTCAATCGCTTCGGTCGCCAACATCTCCACTTCCTCTAGCGTCTCACCTGAAACTGTCAGGACAATATCGTCTGCAAAACCAACGATCTTGACTCCCTTTGGCAACTTCAGTGATAACACACCATTGTAATTGCGTTCCAAAGCGTCGGTCCAAGGATGGAACCTTGTGGCACTCCCGCCGTGATCCTTATCGACTTCTGGCCCATTTTTGTATCGTACAGCAAAACCCGGTTCTGGAAGTAGCTGCTCAAAATCTTGCACAGATAGTCAGGAACCTTGAAGTGTGTGTGTGTGTGTGTGTGTGTGTGTGTGTGTGTGTGTGTGTGTGTGTGTGTGTGTGTGTGTGTGTGTGTGTGTGTGTGTGTGTGTGTGTGTGTGTGTATGTGTGTACGTACAATCCAACCAGGTCTTGAAAGGTGATAGCTCTGGTGAGATCCAGTGACCCATTTCAGAATGCCTGGTCACTCACGTTCATTCCGAGGTCGCTTTCACTGAAAACAAGCCCCGCATAACCTAGTAAACACTCATCTTATTTCGTTTCAAAACTAAGGGTACAGATGTGTGTGCTGGTCGAAAGATCATATTTGATCACCTTTGTATGAATCTCTTCACATTGCTCAATCCCAGGCAATGAAAAAGCGGACTCGCTCGCAAAGGTGGGCGCCCAGGAAGGCGATTTGTATGATAAGTAGACAAATTTCACACGATGAATTTTACCATTTAGTACGTCAGAGTACCCTTTCGAGTTGGCAAGCCGATTGGGACACCGGAAACCTAGGACGGCTGTTACATTCCATCATTCCTATTGTTTCATCGAGGGCGTGGTTTAAAGACCTGCACGTTAGCCGTGATTTCATCCGTGTGATGAGCAGACTTGTGTCCAACCATTAACAGTTAGATGCACACCTCTATCGAAGTAACCTCGTGGACAGCAATCTTTGCCGGTGTGGAAATGGTTATGATGACATCGATCACGCAGTCTGGCAATGCATGGATAATTACGCCGCCAGAACGCAACTATTGAATACCCTAGAGGCCCAAGGAAGACAACCTTATGTTCCTATAAGAGATGTGTTGGGATCTCGCGATCTGTGCTATATGCAATCGATTTATGTGTTTCTTCAAATGTCTAGTATAATAATTTAATCTGCTTGTGTTTTTGTTTTTCTTTATTCATTAGTTTGTGTTTGTTTGGTTCCGACATCTGAGGAGTCTCATCGTCGCCCAATGGTAACCACATCCGGTAGAATACAAAAGGGAGCCCTGATCATTTCGCACCAAGTTATTGTGCTGGCGACAACTATCTGATGAGACTAAAGAATCCTATTTCCATGATCCTCTTTCCAACCCATCCCAAAAAAAATTCACCTATTTTAACCTCGGGTAAACCGCGAGTAAACGGCCCAAGTAGTATTAAGTCATTACATTATACAAAAGTCAATGAATTATCGGCTCCTTAAAGCTAACGCAATTGAGCCTCCCAAATAAATGAATTAGCTAAAAAAAACAAGCTCTGCATAAACACAATACTTATATCAATTGGATATTTGTACTATATTTACACTTCCATTATCGCAACATGTTCTGTTACGATCATGGCACGTATTAAGTAGTATGTATTTCGTATTTATTTATAACTGCTTCGATCTCACCAGTAATGTTTGATGTTTTCTTGCTGATCCTGCTCCTTTTATTCCACTTTTAGTATATTTTTAGGTATCTTTCGTTGACAGCTTTATTGTTTTTTTTTGCTCACTCGATCACTCACGCCGCGAACAATATTTAACTGGAATATAAAAATAATGCGCTATGACCGATAATAAAGCATTTGGTGGTGAACTAATGATCGACTTCAAATATAATTAATTATCGAGACATCTAACCTAGCTGTAGTTTTATTGTTTTTTTTCTGTGCCCACGTGATCACACGCCACCGAACAATCTAGCTGAAGAACGCTATCAACGCTAATCAACACTGAATATTACATCGAGCAGGTTTTGAAGAACCATCGGCTTTCTCATGCTTCAACGCTGTATGGGAATACACCATATTGTTTCCAACAGGACTGAGCTCCAGCCCACAAGGTAAAGACGACACAAGCGTGGTGCGCGGAAAATTTGCCCAATTTCATCGCAAGCGGAGAATTGCCTGCATCTTCACCGGATCTCAACCCACATGAATACTTAGTTTGGGGTTATATGCTTCAACATATAGGCCCTACGAAAGGGCTTACTGAAGATCGATTCAAGAAACATTTGGTTGATAACGACTGTTCCAGAAAGTATAAGCACACCTTATTCTTACGGTCACTTTGAAAATAATAAAATATTTCAACATGTTTTGGCTGCGTCCTTTTGTTTGCACATTTCTGAATGACATAGCATCAAAACAGTGCTCAGTTTTGTGTTACCTATTAAAATGCGCGGTCTTACTCCGGAACAACGAAAAAGTATCGTGCACAAATGGTGCACTGTGAGCGGACTCTCCTTGAGAAAATTGGCCAAGGAAGAGGGTGAAGCGTCGGAGCGGTACGATCTGCGATTCGAAAATAAAGAGAACAGTGTACGTTTGAAGATGCGCCAAATAGTGGTCGGAAATCCGGTCCTGTTAGTCCGGATATCGATAAAAAGATCAGGGATGCTTACATGCAAAACCAACGACTTCCGTTCGGGATTTTGCGAAAAAACTAGGGACCTCGTCGAGTAACGCCATGCGTGCCAAAGAAAGACTTGGGCTAAAAACATACCGGAAGCAGAAAAAACCAAGAAGGAACCCAAAACAGGCCGTGTTGCGAAACCACGGGCCCGCAAACTCTACGATTCGTTATTGTGTAGAAATTCTGGGTGTATAATAATGGACGATGAAACGTATGTGAAACTAGATTACAAAACGCTTCCCGGACCACAATTCTATACTGTAAGCGAAGACAAAGACATCCCCGAAACGGAGAAGGTAATTTTACCGAAAAATTCGGTAAGAAGGTTATGGTTTGCCAGGCAATATGCGAGTGTGGTAAAACATCTAGTCCGTACATCACAACTGAGACGATGAATACTCAGAAATACGTTAAGGAATGTCTCCAGAAGCGATTATTGCCGATGATCAGGCAGCACGAAGGTCAAGTAGTGTTTTGGCCTGATTTGGCGTCATGTCATTACGCAAAGGACACTTTAGAATGGTACAAAAGTCAAAATGTATGTTTCGTGCCGAAAGATATGAATCCGTCGAACTGCCCGGAGGTACGGCCAATCGAGACTTTTTGGGCTTTAACCAAAGCAAAGCTCCGAAAATTCATAAAACCAGCGGACGACATCCAAAAATTTAAAAAGATTGGCCAAAAGTGGTCAAAATGGTGGGAAGTACCACTGTGCAGAAGCTAATGGGTCATGTTCGAGGAAAAGGTAGGAGTCTTGAGTATGATTAAATATTTTAAACGAGAGTAAAATATCATATAAAACACAAATAAAAATATGATTTGCCAAATAAAATAATTAAAAACTAAAAATAACATGACTTTTTTGTTATTGTGAAAGTGTGCTTATACTTTCTGGAACAGTCTATACATTGCATGACAAACTCTAACAGATCATTTACACATTCAACATTGCATAAGAGCTAGGTGGAGCCTCCTTGTTCCTTATTTGTTCCAGCTATGTGATGCTTAATATGAGGTAATGTGAACCTCCAGTGCAACATGACAAAAAAGGCACACTCTTGTTCCAATAAATTTTTCTGATACTTAGAGCTTTCGATATGGATTTTGCTACGTATTTCCAGCAAATATAAAACATGATATTGCACGTATATCCTTAAGGCGTTGCGCCGTGCCGAAAGATATGAATCCGTCGAACTGCCCGGAGGCACGGCCAATCGAGACTTTTTGGGCTTTAACCAAAGCAAAGCTCCGAAAATTCATAAAACCAGCGGACGACATCCAAAAATTTAAAAAGATTGGCCAAAAGTGGTCAAAATGGTGGGAAGTACCACTGTGCAGAAGCTAATGGGTCATGTTCGAGGAAAAGTTAGGAGTCTTGAGTATGATTAAATATTTTAAACGAGAGTAAAATATCATATAAAACACAAATAAAAATATGATTTGCCAAATAAAATAATTAAAAACTAAAAATAACATGACTTTTTTGTTATTGTGAAAGTGTGCTTATACTTTCTGGAACAGTCTATACATTGCATGACAAACTCTAACAGATCATTTACACATTCAACATTGCATAAGAGCTAGGTGGAGCCTCCTTGTTCCTTATTTGTTCCAGCTATGTGATGCTTAATATGAAGTAATGTGAACCTCCAGTGCAACATGACAAAAAAGGCACACTCTTGTTCCAATAAATTTTTCTGATACTTAGAGCTTTCGATATGGATTTTGCTACGTATTTCCAGCAAATATAAAACATGATATTGCACGTATATCCTTAAGGCGTTGCGCTTTTGTCACATGCATAAAAATAATAATTTACGTTTTCTAAACCTCATGCGGAACGTAATGTGGAACATAAAGTCAATATAAAATGTTACGTTCTTGCAACGATCAATCATGCATTACCACAAAAGTAATTACGATTGAAATATCCGAATGAAATAAACACTACTGACCAAATGTGTTTATTGCCTCAATGACGAAATAATCAATGCATCAAGCAAACGAAAGGTTATTGCTATTGTAGAGGCCTCACACCGAAAACGTCTTAAGTTGCTCATTATGCAATCTCTAGAAGAAGTAATTCGTATGGTACACTGAAAATTTATTTTCGTAATATAGCTTTCACTTGTTTCGTAAACATGGATTCTGTACATAGAACATATGTCTCTTATAATGTATGGAACATCCATATTGCTTTTATCTGGCGAAATGCTATCATTACACCTTTTTGTATAATGATTAAAATGGATTTCGTGGAGACCAACCAACCACTGTTTCTCTTTTATCGCAAAAATAATGTTGCTGCTGGGATAGGCGAGGATAGTTTATTTCTCCCAAAATAAAAGTTAAAGCCCTGTCGAGAGTTACAACTTCATACACATTAATCAACTATCTTCTCGCGAGTCACCATGGCCTAGTGAGATCAACCACGGATTCAGTATCAGCTCATTTCAAAAATACATGTTCGAATCCCATGACAAAAACATTAAAAGAAAACGCTGGACAACAAACTCCAAGTGGTTGCGTTTTTTTTTAGTAACATTTCGATTCGATATAGTAGATCTGCCTGTCATACATGCAACCACCAGAGAAACGTTTGTTTTTAATTTGTAACAAAATATTCCTGCACGCATGTTCTGTTTGTATCAACACACTCTACAAGCTTTTGAGATTTGCGTGTGTGCCATCAATTACGAAAGTAGCATCATAAATAGTACACATCAGTTTCAGTGTAGTAATCATTATAATTAATGATCATTAGAGAGGTAGTTTATTTTTTTTTCTTGTTTCTTAGTAAGGGCTACACTAATTCTTATAAATAATTAAGCTAATATCGTAAAGCTCGAATAAATTATCTCAACATTAAAAAAATTGTTCTGAGATTGCTAGTTGTGAGTAATGAACATCAGTTGTTATCAATCCTAGATAGATTGAGCTGTTTAGTGGAATACCTGTAACTAGAAATAAGAAGAAACATTAGTATTTTCCATTCCATTTTCCACAGATACGCGTATTTCGTCTACAATGTGCAGAATTCTTCAGTGTCACGTACTACTCAAGTCGAGTATTAGTACGAGACACTGAAGACGTCTGCACATTGTAGACGAAATACGCGTATCTGTCAAACTAAGCAAAGGTAGTTGGAATTAAATGGAAAATACTAATTTTTCGTCTAATTTCTAGTTATCAGCTGTTATGTTTTTGAATTAGCTCTGCCGAAAAAGAATGCCACTTCAATGAATGAATTTGGTAAAAATAAGTTTAAAATAATGCAAACAATGTACCAGGGTATGTCCATTCGCACCTTGGTGTGTTTGAGTTCCCGTAGGCCATAATTGGGACACACCATAGCAGGAATGTATAGCCGTAATTAGTACATCTTCTTCCCTAAGCTCAGTCAGTAATGCCAGAGCTGCAAAGCTGGTGGTGGATGTGTTCGATTGCCGGACCGGTCTAGGAATTTTCAGTAAATGAAAAAAAATTAGGGTATAATTGTTCTTGCAACACAATAATATTTATGTTAAAATGGTACAGTCATCTCAAGCCTGTAAAAGTGTATTCAGAACACTTACGAACAGGCAAATTTTTTATTGGTTTTAGCAATACGCTTTAAATGCCAAAAAAAAAGTACATCCATCTTATTGATTTAAAATAGTATGTGAAGTATGTGAAGGCCACTAGCAAGCAGACCTGGCAGCCGTCATGGCCGATTTGTATAGCCTCTACGAATTTGTGAATGCACAAATCTAAGAAACTACAGATATTGCAGTCCAACCTCTAATGACTTATATGTTCAAAAGCATCAAGAATTCTGTGATAAATTTTTCATTCATTGTTTTTAAATCAAGTAGTTATTATAAAAAAAAGTCAAATAATACTTGGACATATAAATCATCAAATATCACCCCTTGTTCCATGTGAGTTTTGCTAGTTACAAAAACTGTTAGAAAGCTTGAACTGCATATCATCACATATTAATGATAAGGGTGTATTCGATAAAAATGGAACACAGAAAATCTTCTGTAACTTTTGAATCGTATGAGTAAATAACCTAATAATTTGAGTAGATCTTATTCATAGTGTGTTATTTACATCTGCCAAGTTTCATAGTTATACATTCAGTAGTTCCAGTCATGTCGTCGAAACAAAAAATTGTCCGTGAGAAAATTTTGTGCACTCACAATCAAAATCCAGGGGCGTCCCACCGGTGGATTGCTAAAAGGCTTGGAATTGCAAATACAACTATGTCTCGTGTAATAAGAACCTTCAAGGAGTGCCTGAGTGTCCAAAGTAAGGAAGGGAGTGGTCGTAAAAGTGGTCCAATGGACAGTAAAATGGCCAGGAAAGTCGTACAACAATTCAATAACCGTCCAAACATGTCAATTCGAGATGTCGCTAAAAAGTCTAAGGTGTCAGTCGGTTTTGTGCAGAAAACCATGAAGCGTGCTGGGTTACATGTTTATAAAGTGCAAAAAGCCCCAAACCGGAATGAAAAACAAAACATCACTGCGAAAACCCGCGCCCGGAAACTTTACACGAAGCTGCTCACCAAATCCGGTTGCATCGTGATGGATGACGAAACATACGTCAAGGCCGACTTCCGTCAACTTCCTGGGCAGGAATATTTCGTTGCCAAGTCGAAGTTCGATGTTCCGGAGGATGTTCGAAAGAAGAAACTATAGAAATTTGCAAAGAAGTTTCTAATCTGGCAGGCGATTTGCGGATGTGGTGAAATAAGTGCTCCCTTCATCACTTCCGGAACAATAAACGGTGCGATTTACACGGAAGAGTGCCTTAAGAAGCGTCTCTTGCCATTCATTACGAAGCACAAAGGATCAACTCTGTTTTGGCCTGATCTAGCATCCTGCCACTACGCTCGAAACGTATTGGAGTGGTACCGAGCCAACGGAGTCAATTTTGTGCCAAAGGATATGAACCCACCAAATTCACCGGAACTTCGTCCAATTGAAAAATTCTGGGCAATTATGAAAACGGAACTTCGCAAACATCCCAAAACTATAAAAACAGAGCTAGAATTGAAGAAAATTCGGGTAAAAACAACAAAAACACTGGGAAAATCGGTTGTACAAAATTTGATGGGTGGAGTGAAAAGGAAGGTGCGGGCATTCGGGATGGGAGACGAAATTGAATAAAACAAATGTTGTAAATCAAAACTCATTAGTAGTTCTTCATTCCCTGAAAATTTCAAGAAAATCCGATAATCAGTTTAATTTTGATGAGTATATATGTGTGTGCCATTTTTATCGAATACACCCTTTAAAGTACATTTAACGTTTTTTGTCTTAACTAAAATATGGGTATTTATGCTCCATAGTTTATGTAAATGAAAATTCTTATTTAATGCAATTAAATAATTGCATTTAGTGGCACTTAAAAATTCTGCAAAATACATGTTTAAAACGTTGTGATATTATTCTATATAAAGGCTTAGAAGTGTTCATTTAGAAACAGTTGTGTCTAAAGTATTTTAAATGACACATTTTTAGATTTGAAATAATTTTTGTGTGATCTGTTCCAAAATGACGGATAATCAAAATCAAATAATTCAGTTTTCAAACGTATGAAAAACTATATAATACTAGAATTTTATTTTTTATTTCCACTTGTACCTCCGAATGGAAACCTCGTTCGAATACTCTTCTTTTTTCTAAATCCAAAAAAACATGGTATAACTTGGTTATTATTGTAATTATTTGTTTCAATAGATTTAACACTTTTGTTAAGGGCGAATTATAAATGGTTGTTTTACTATAAATGCCAGACAAGCATCCTGTTTTCAAAACGTAATATAGATCTTTTAAGAATATTAGCAGCTATTAGTTCAATAATTTGTTCAATTCTGCAGAACTCAGAAGTAGACCAGCTTTAAACTGCACATTTTAAGTAAAGCAGTTAGGTATAAATAAGTAAGTTACGATTTATTATTTAACAAATGCATAAAAATATTGTTCTTTTTTTTTCAAATATTAACAAAACATTCACATAATTTTAAACAATTATTTCCCTTTTCAAGTTCAGAGAAAATCTTCATTCGTGAAGATTTATTCTTGGAAAAAGGCTCCACTTATTGCTCTTTTTCCGTTGCAATTGTGTGTTATATCGAGGTACATAGAAAAACAAAACTATCTCTAATTAGTTTCAAATGAGGTTTTCATACTTGATTGAAACAAGTGTGCTTCTTGGGTTTTGATGAAGTTTCAGAGTTGCTTTGAAAACTGCTTGATGCTTTGGAAATTGTCAGCTTCTAAAATATTTTCGTTGAAATCGGCAGCTAAGTATTGGGAAAAATCAATCGGAATAATATATATAGACGTAATATCTGTTTGCAGCACTTGATTATAATATTGGTACAATTTATCTTTAAAATCAGCTCATATGTACAATGATGTACAATGATACGTACATTACCACCATTATAAAGTTAATTATCGAATGAATTATAACCTTAGGTAATTATTAATAATTCACGATCCCTCTTCATATAACACAGCTGAGAATAAAACCCTTTCTGTGTGCGCAAGGCTGGGTTATTGAAATTATCGTAGCATGTTCACTGATTCATTGCTTCCAAACGTGAAAAATTGCGTTTAACCTTTTATTTACCAACCGCTGTTGTTTGAAAAATGAATTATTATGCCTCTGTCGATTCAGCTTCGACCAGTGCAGGGGCAATTCGGTTTAATTCACTTATATTTGTTTTCCAACAGGTCATTCCACAAGCTGAATTTCAAAATATGATGCAATGATAAACGTATGGCGCCTGAGGCATCCTTCACACTACCAAAATGTCTTGAAATCGTTGATGCCCTGGAACCAACCCATACAAGTGACCTACAAAACAAATGAATGAGTTGAAAGCGACGAGAAAATTAATTCAATAAAACACACTTTTTGTTGACTTGTGTATACGGTTTCTGGAGAAATCACATGTTATCGTTTCTCTATTTATGACAAAGATGAATTACGTACAACTTTAACCAACAGTTAAAATTCATTACGTTACCTATTGAATCTAAAGCGTGTGAGTGTATTTTCGTCACATATATTACGCTGAATATGACCCCTTATGCTGCAGATATAAGAATTAGATACGTTACTCTACTTGAACATGATAAAAAAATGTTGGTGCCAAACATTCATCATACAACATATTATGAAGTTCAGCTTCTGGAATGAGCTGTCGGCAAACGACCGAACTAAATGAACAACAATTCACCACAACAATTATTATGCTGATAATGTTCTACACGGGGAATGACAGCAACCCTGATGTCTTCGAACACTGTTGGTCAAAACACATGTTAAGACTTATTCAATTGTTTGTGGCGAATCTCTTTAAACCATCCAACAAGCCCGAACACTCGCTTTCGTTTCCCAAGTCAGAGTTTTCCTCTCCCAAAGTCCCACAAATCGTTAGTCAATCCCTTAAATCGAAACAAAAGAACAACGTGGATGGATTGTCCCATAACAAATGCTGCACTATAGATCGGGGCAAGGCTGGTGCTTTTGATTGTTACAAATGTCGCCGTCATTGTAGGAACCGTACTTTTTTTTTTCTCTTCTGTGTTCTGTTGTTTTCGCACGCAATCCCGGAACAATAAAAAAAAAAGTAAAAATGATTAATTGTTTTCGTCGGCGAATGAACTGCTGCGCCTTTGGCCGAAAACTTTTCGGGGGGGTTCCCGTTCTTGGGCAGATGGCTGCTAGTAGTCGAGTGGCTTGTCCTGTGCGGCGTTGTGTCCGGGCTTTGGTTTAATGTCTTTGGGCAAGACAAATTGCTCCATTGTCAAGAAGCGATTCCGGCTGGCGATAATGGCAAATCTAGCGTTGTGCTCGTGTTTTCCCATCTGATTAAAACAGTGCTGAACGCAGAAGCTGTCAGGGCTTCTCTGACATCGGGAGCCTTTTGTAACGCAGCTCGTTGTTGTAGAGGACGCGAAACAGTCGACTCACTTCTCATAACCACTGTGAGTTGATGGAGTTCCATCCCCAGGTGGTACCAATGGAATCTAATAAAACATGTAAACAAACTATTCGCCGCAAACAACGAGCGAAATGATCTGAATAGAAATGGTTGTTCAAAAGCGAAAAATGCTAATTTATCACTTCTTTCGTGCTAATTGATGGACTGAAATACAATACTTGAAAATAAGGTATCATTCTCAGTCGGAGAGTGGCGTGGCGGGAGAAGGAATGCTTGAACATGACTTAAAGGTATGGAGGATGGTTTAACATCTCTTTTGGCAGAACATTTTCTCACTGAATTTAATTATGAAATCGTGTTTAAGCGAGAAGAGGGCCCATCATTATTAATCGATTCACATTTTTCGTGAGTCCAGTTTGTTGTTCAGGCAGAAGTTTAGCGTGAATTTGTTTGTGTTACAGTGATAAACCGGGAAGTATGCATGTTAAATGAATCAATGTACGTAAGGAGTGTATCGAATATAAGCTATCCACATACATTTGCGTTGTACGCATGTATTTGTGCGTTTGACTGTCAGCTTTCTTTTGTTTACTTGATTGTGCTGTTCATATTCTGCGTTTTCAAAATGTCGCGTATTGAAAAGGAAGTGAAAATTAAGGTTCTGGACACATGGTGAGAAGGGTATTACTATGCGAAAATTGGCGAAGCGATTTGGAATTCATCAGGCGAGTGTTAAAACCATCATTAATAAGTTTGGAGAACACTATTCTTTGGATGAGCTACCAGGAAGAGGCAGAAAACCCGGTTCTTCCAACCCGAAACTGGAGCAGAAAGTGGTATCTCTAATCATGAAGAACAAAACAATGTCAATATGTGATTTGGCCAAAAAAGCAGGAACGAGTGTCGGAATGATCCAGCGTATCAAGAGGCGAAACCACCTGAAGACCTACAAGAAGCAGAAAATCTCGAAACAAAGTGCAGAACAGAAGAAGCGAGCAGCAACAAGGGCCCGGAAAATGTATTCGCGTCTTTTGTAGCCTCCGGATGCATGCGTTTTGATGGACGATGAGACCTATGTAGAGGAGGACTCAAAAACCCTTCCAGTTCCACAATACTTTACTGCCGTCGTTGGGGAGGATGTGAGTGATGCGGACAGGTCGATTCAAGTGGAGAAATTCGGTCGAAAGCTACTAGTATGGCAAGCAATATGTTCCTGTGATTTGAAGTCAACAATTTTTCACACTACCGGAACTATAAATGCGGAAATCTATCGATCTGAGTGTCTCCAGAAGAAATTGTTGCCTTTATATAAGAAGCATAGTACACCTCCACTGTTCTGGCCGGATTTAGCGTCAGCTCACTATGCCATAACCAATCTCAATTGGCTTGCGGAAAAGGGTATAGATTTCGTTGAGAAAAATATCAATCCACCAAATTGCCCTCAGCTTCGACCCATCGAACGTTACTGGGCAATCGTGAAGAGGGTCTTCAAGAAGACTGGTAAGGCAGCAGGGAACATGCAGGAGTTCAAAAAAATTTGGGCTCAAGCGTCCAAAAAATGCGATGCAACACTTGCCCGGAACTTGATGAAGAGCATTCGATCCAAAGTTCGAAAAGTCGTGAAGGAATAACCTAAATTTCATCCGGTCTTCATTATGTTCAAGTTTAACCTCGTACAATAAAGGATCAATTTTTTGTATGAATAAAATATCGGTTTTCAACATAATTTGAAAGAAAGTTTTTGGATAGCTTATTTTCGATACACTCCTTACTTTGAGTTCTAAAATTAATCGCAAAATATTGCCGCTAATTTATTCAATCACCCAAATCCAATTTCTGGCTATGAGCTCTGAATGTCTGTGGTGACAGGAGGCATTTGAGCATTCATGAGTTTAATGACAAGATATTAATTCGTCACAGGTACAAATTCTGATTTTTCGATGAAGATGTTCTAAATATGTGAATGAGAAAAGATGCACGACGTAATTGCGTGTAATTATAACACAAGTTCACATAATGAAACATTAAGTGTGAACTTTAATTGTAGGCCAACAATTCAAATGCAATATCCTACGCTGAATTCCATGGTCAGAGCTACGTTTAAGACAAAAGTACGTTTAATAAAGTGACAACATCTTTGGATGTAGAGCACCCATCTTTAATCGTTTTTTTTTTCAATGAATATAAAATAAAATAAATGAAATCGTTAACTTTCACATTATGTCCTGATTAAATGATTAATCGTGAGTTTATGAAAAACTTTTCTAAAAATTTTCCATAACAATCTCGTTTTAATCAAAATTTTAAATGAGATAACAAGACTCATAAATACATACTATAACGGAATCTTAACGCCTATTAAAAATTGATGAAAATAAGTTATTAATTGATGAAATCGGTTGAAAATTGTCGAAGTTACGAGTATTTTAGTAAAGTTTGCGTTTTATAATATGGACAAAAATAGACTACAAAAATAGCCGGATACGCCAGTTTTGACATCTACAGCATCTTGGCACTATTAGACAACAATCAGAGCATCGAAAAAAGCCCGGTTCCAGAAGCCCTACGACCCTGAGCGACAAGAAGCTCCAAAGGATGCTGAAGAGGAAGACCGAGGAAAAAGTAGCTACATCGCTGCTTGCGCTTGGCCGAGAGGTCGGTTCAACCGGCCAAACAATGAAAAAGTACCTGGCGAACATGAACATGCATGTCAGGAAGCGGAAGTCACGTCCACTGGTTTCGGAGCTGCAGGCAATGACGAAGCGGCAGCGGCTGAATAAGATGGTCAACTCGATTTTCCCGAGGAATCGCGAATTGGCGGTGGTGATAGACTACGAGACCTATCTCACCCTGGATGGAAATGACTAGCAGGGCACTTCGTATTTTCCTTCCTCCACTAAGGAAAGGGAACGTCCAGTAATTACGTCACGCAAAAACAAATAAATTTTTTGAAACCCCCCCCCCCCCCCTTGTCACGTTTTTTTGTATGAGCCTTCAACCCTAGCAGCAAACTTGTCTCAAACCAGTAGAGGTGTCTGCTTTGTGACTAAATTAGGTCACAATCAAGTTGCTCCAACCATTTTGTGCTGCTTGAGAATTTTTTTTGTATGGATCGTCACGTTTAAATAAACCCCCCCTCCCACCTTACTGCGTGACATAATTAATGGACCTTCTCAAACGATCTCCGAGGTGAAGTTCATTTCACACACCAAGTTCCCCAAGAAGACGCTGTTGTGGCTGACAATCAGCGAGACTCTTCTTTTGCTCCAGACTGGCCGTTAACGGGGAAATTTATAGTTCGAAATGCCTGCCGAAAGTTGCGTCGTTCATCAAGAAATACCATAAGGGCAAAGACGCGGTGTTCTGGCCAGATCTGGCGTCGGCCCACTACTCGAAGCGATCGTTGGAGAAGATGGAGCGGCTGAATATCGATGTGGTACCCAAGTCGGCGAACCAGCCCAACGTCCTCCAGCTGCGTCCCATAGAGAATTTCTAGGCAAACCAGAAGCGTAAGATCTACTCCAACAATTTTGTCGCAAATACTGAGGAGGAATTGATAAATAAAATGAAGAAAGAACTCAAAAACATGCCTACACGCATGTTTTGGTCCACTATGGCGAATGTTCCGGTAAACTGCCGAAAGGCCACTCGCAATAGCGTAGAATGTTTTTGCTAGTAAGCTTAAATAATTACCTTCCATGGAAAATTTAATTAAAGCAATAATCTGTCTTAGCTTTTTTCATCACCATTTGAGAAAAAGTCCATTTTTATAATGCAAACGTTAAAGCAACCACTCTCGTACAACGTGCAACGTGTGTTTTGGATCTTTGTCCTGCTGAAAGTAATAATCAAGCGGTAGTTCCAATTTTTGCACGGAAGTTTGCAGATTCCGTTTTTTTTCAAATCAGGAGTGTATCGAAAATAAGCTATCCACAAACATTCTTTCAAATTATGTTGAAAACCGATATTTTATTCATACAAAAAATTGATCCTTTATTGTACGAGGTTAAACTTGAACATAATGAAGACCGGATAAAATTTAAGTTATTCCTTCATGAATTTTCGAACTTTGGATCGAATGCTCTTCATCAAGTTCCGGACAAGTGTTGCATCGCATTTTTTGGACGCTTGAGCCCAAATTTTTTTGAACTCCTGCATGTTCCCAGCTGCCTTACCAGTCTTCTTGAAGACCCTCTTCACGATTGCCCAGTAACGTTCGATGGGTCGAAGCTGAGGGCAATTTGGTGGATTGATATTTTTCTCAACGAAATCTATACCCTTTTCCGCAAGCCAATTGAGATTGGTTTTGGCATAGTGAGCCGACGCTAAATCCGGCCAAAACAGTGGAGGTGTACTATGCTTCTTATATCAAGGCAACAATCTCTTCTGGAGACACTCAGATCGATAGATTTCCGCATTCATAGTTCCGGTAGTGTAAAAACTGGCTGACTTCAAACCACAGGAACATATTGCTTGCCATACCAGTACCTTTCGACCGAATTTCTCCACTTGAATCGACCTGTCCGCATCGCTCACATCCTCCCCAACGACGGCAGTAAAGTATTGTGGACCTGGAAGGGTTTATGAATCCTCCTTTACATAGGTCTCATCGTCCATCAAAACGCATGCATCCGGATGCTGCAAAAGACGCAAATACATTTTCCGGGCCCTTGTTGCTGCTCGCTTCTTCTGTTCTGCACTTTGTTTTGAGATGTTCTGCTTCTTGTAGGTCTTCAGGTGGTTTCGCCTCTTGATACGCTGGATCATTCCGACACTCGTTCCTACTTTTTTGGCCAAATCACGTATTGACATTGATTTGTTCTTCATGATTAGAGATACCACTTTCTGCTCCAGTTTCAGGTTGGAAGAACCGGGTTTTCTGCCTCTTCCTGGTAGCTCATCCAAAAAATAGTGTTCTCCAAACTTATTAATGATGGTTTTAACACTCGAATGATGAATTCCAAACCGGTTCGCCAATTTTCGCATAGAAATACCCTTCTCACTTAGCCATGTGTCCAGAACCTTAATTTTCACTTCCTTTTCAATACGCGACATTTTGAAAACGCAGAATTTGAACCGCACAAACAAGTAAATAAAAGAAAGTTGACAGTCAAACGCACAGCATGCAGTGTTGAGAGCATAAAAAACCATCACAAATACATGCGTACAACGCAAATGTATGTGGATAGCTTATATTCGATACACTCCTTAAACCATTTTGTCCATCGTGGTGTCGATTAATTCCATACCACCCACACCACTGGCCGCCATTGAACCCACAACATGACGCTGCCTCCTCCGTGTTTGACAGTAGGTCTTAAATGCTTGACCTCTAACGACGCATTCGGATCCATCGGATCCAAATAGATTAATTTTCGTCTCGTCGGTGAAAACCACCTTGTTCCAGAGCTCCAAAGGCTTGTCCAGATTCTCCTTCTCAAAATCCGATCGCTTCGTAATATTTAATTTTGAACGGAATACTTGTCTTTGATCTTTTCTTATTGTTCGCACGATTCCTCGTTCGTCAGTAGCAGTCAAAATCAGTTAGCGTCCTCTGCCTGCGCGGTTCATCGAAGTTCCCTCAAACTTCCACTTGTTAACGATTTTCTGCACTGTGGGATGTGTTCTTCCAATGGCAGCCGCTATTTTCCGCAACGATTTTCCACAAAGGCACATACTGATCACTTGAAAGCCCGCTGCAACATCTGTTTCTTTACTGGTGGTCGCCATTTTGATCCAAACACAATAAACTTGCAGACGAAACTAACTAAGATCGCTGCCAATAGATCATTGCATCAAATCTATTAACCTTACCTTTTTGACAGTTCAGGGAGCTTGTTTACAAGGTGTTAGAATTTGGACCGCTCAATAGAAATTTTTCATTGGATTTTTCCGGATTCTGTACGATTAGATTTAGGAAAATGATGTAAAAATAAGCTCTGGTGTCTGTCCTCCAGGAAAGTTTAATTCAATCGCAACAAATTCTGAGCACAAAATCTCAAACCGATCTTACCGCAAATATTCTAAGTCCACGTAAACAAGCTCCCTAAACTGTCAAAACTGCATTGATGCCGCCTTCGTGCAATGATCTACACGGTGTTCAATAAGTTCGGATACACTTTCAAAATTTGTTAAAAAAATGAAAACATGTTTTTTATTTTTGGATTTATGTTATTGAAAGCTATGTTTACAAGGAACGTTTACAACATTTCTCTTGGAATGACCCCCATTTGTACTCCTTAACGAGCTTCAAACGTTTCTCGAACGCGTCGCAGGCGGCACGCACGGACTGCATGGGCATTTCGTCCCAGATTTTGAGAATTACCGTCTTGAAATGATCCAAAGTGCTGACCTTGTATTCGTTCAGCTTCGCCATCATATAGGACCAAACAAAAAGTCGAGAGGATTCAAGTCCGGAGAGCTGGGAGGCCAAAAGTTTTGTCCAGAAAGTCGGTTAAATTGTCCCGACACCAGGCTTGAACCACATTTGCCGTATGGGCTGGTGCACCGTCCTGCTGGAACACGTAGTGCTCATCGCCGTAGAGGCTTCGGAGACTGGGGCAACAACCTTTTCCAGAACCTCAGTTTTGTAGTACGCCGCGTTGATTTTGACGTTTCTTTCAATAAACACCAAGGGTAGCTTACCACGTTTGCATACTGCCCCCAAACTATCACCGACGCGGCACTTTGGAACCGAGGGATGTTTATATTGGATTCAGGAATGCTGTCCCTCGATGGCGCCCACACCCGGTCATTTTGCACATTGTGCGGCTGCTGCAGCACGAACAGTTTCTCGTCCGAAAAAACAAACTCCTGACCAGCGTGCCGAGAGAGGATCCTCTTAGCTCGATCCAACCGCTTTTTGCTGGTAGCCTCGAAACGCCATGGACCTTACGTTTTTGTAAGGCCTGAAACCAAGGTCCTTGGTGAGTATGGTGTGAGCGGTTCCAATGGAAACGTTGAGATCTGCAGCCGTTTTCCGGATTGAGCGGTTCTTTTGCGCCGAATTCGCTCCCTCACGATCTTGATGACCCGTGGCGTCCTCGCTGAACGCGGCCGACCGGATCTCGCACGGTCATTGGTCGAGGACGTCTCCGGTATCGCCTGATGGTCGTGTAGACAAAGTTCCGCTTGACCCCATGCGATTTCAGCAGCCGGAATATCGCCGGGTCGCTCACCGTTCAAAAAACGCTCAATTACGAAGTCCCGATACTCTTTCATCGCGCGTAACAAACGAACAACAACTAACAGAATGTCAACACCGCGCACATTCGGTAGCGTATGAATGAAGCTAAAGCTGACACCAATACCAATGCAGAATATGTACATGGCGCATACCTACGCAATGATGAAAGCTTGTATTCGAACTTATTGAACACCGTAGTATGCAGGTGAGAGTTGTTGACAGTATGCACTGCTAGAGAAATTCACTTCGAATAGCCAATATTGTGTTAGTAGTAAAGGTATTCGTCCAATTTTGTAACATCAAAAATGCTTCGTTTCTTCGAATTTTATTCGATTAATATTTTTTAGAAATCCTTTTCAATAATTAAAGTCCATGCTTTGCAAGTTGAGCAATTATAGAATTGCACTACAACAGAAATAATATTTTTTGTAAAGTATTATCCCGCCAAAATAATCGAAAAATTCTTCACGGCATGGGTGTTCGCTCAATTTTGAGACTGTAGGTTTATTTTTACCTTTTTCTTATGTAAATTTTCCAAAAAAATTAATGCATAATTTTATAACCGTCTTTGGTTCTTTACATATGCTTTGTTCAACATTCATCCAATTGGTTATGTCACCGAAACTACATAGGCGTTTTTTTCTTAATGTTTTCGGTTCGTAACATTAGCGAAGATAAAAACAGCCTGATAGACATGGCTTGCTTTGCTATCATGAAACTGTTTACTGAAGTGTAAAATGTTTAATAGTCTCAGACATACTGATAACAACGGTGGCCCTTTGGTTTGGTCGACCCTCTAATCTTTTCTTTCGCCCTGCCAGTGATAGTATAAAATGACAGCTACCGAAGTGGAGTAGAGAACGGGTTTGACTCCCCAACGACAGCTAACAACTTGATTTTTGCAGTGTGTTAAGTACCACACCATGCACGCTTAGATGAGAATACGTAATGTTAGGTATTTATTTTTTTAAATTAGGTAATGTTGTATCGGTAATATTACACGATAATAAACAGCCGTTTTTGGAATATTGGACTAAAATTGAATTTTTCGTCGCTGAAGCAACACGGCATCCATATTATTGCAAGCGGAAACGTAATTATTTTTCTTATTAATCTTTCAAGAAATAGTTTATTCATGTCAAATATTTGAAGCAAAAACTTTTGAGCTGTTTTATTTGATTCTAGCTCCGATGGATGCTAGTGGAACAACGTGAATCCCGAGGCATCACCTCGGAGCGAAAAAATGAACGTGTCAAAATTTTGGGTCGATGCAAAAAAATATACCTGTATTTTTTTATTTTTTTTAATACAGTTAACATATTTCTGTTATGAATTTGAACATTTGTTTCTTGTTAAGTTGGACTACTACTCCGAACGGATAAATTTATACCTTGCATGTTTTTTAAGGCATTCTATAAAGTAAAACTACCCAATTTTCAGTCAAGAGTAACGATAAAAAATCGGTAATTTTTAACTATTATCTTCGTTCAATACTATCACCTAATATTATGTAATCTGTGTCTATCTGTGTCATAATTTGGGTATGTGCAATTTTGAGCGATTATCGGTACTTTTTAACGATCTTTATGTATTCTCATCTAAGCGTGTAGACTAACTTTTAGTACAATCTCTCATATATTGTCTTGAAAAGCCATTCTCTTCCCTCCAAACCCTTTGTTTTCGACGCTTTTTCACCCGGCTTCCAAAATTATGGCATTGAACTGGGAAGGTAATAATTTACGTAAACGTGCATGTATCCGGAAACAAGAAAACTTTACTGACTCACCTACGCAATTCCTTTCAAGCACGCTGTTGTTTTACGCTCCAAAGACGGTTCGTCGTTAGATAATTCCTCACGATACGAATACGACACCTCATACTCCCGATAATCGATGAACGTTGCCCTCCCCCACTCGGATGGGTCATGCATTGATACATCCGCTTACGATGTTGGGATAAACAAACAACCCCAGTCCCCGTCGACGGGTTTCAAGGTCCGGGGATGTCAACGAACAAGTCGTGTAGCATTTGTGCAATCTACGCGATGTCGTCGATATGTGTTCGATGATGGCAAACAAACTGACAGGGAAAAATGCGCTGTCTATCCGCCTGTCGAGTGTTTTCTTTCGATTGTTTTATTGTTTTCTCGGCTTATCAGAAAAGACATTGCGAAAAATTGGTTGTTTTGATATACTTATACGTATTGCCGTCACTGGAATCACTTGATACTTTGGAAGGAACGAAAAGAGGCAATGATACTCGATGAAGATGTTTTAACTAGACTAAGTTAAATGATCTCGCGTACGCATTGGCTGTTTTGATCTTATATGACATTATTCGGCAACATATGTAGGGTGGAGCACTACTATGCGGCATTCCTGTCTATCATTACAGCCGAAAAAGTATTTGGGTGCAGATTGGAAATTGGATTGGAAATTGAAAGTGGCTCGAAAAATAGTCAGCTTTTAAATATTAATAGTTGATTCAATTCTTGTATCTAAATTTTTGCATCAATCGATATTAGTTATTCAAATATTTTATTTAACCCGAAGTTAGTTGTCGGAACCGAGAGTAATAACATTGAATTAGGAAAGCTAGTATTTCTGAGTACAGTAAATTTTTGGATTTGTTAACACATATACATACATACATATCTATGATAAAGCTCGTGGTTGTAGTAGGGAAGAGAACATGAGAAAGGAGAACGGAGAGCAGGCATTACCCTACTCCTTTACTGACTTATCAGAACTAGTGTAATTGCACAAAGAACCACATAGATGGAGCTTGGGAGTAGCTTTTACATCTTCAATGTACATTAGTTTAAATGTGTCTTTATTTGTCAATTGTTTTAATGATTACATTTAATTTTTACAAGTAAATTGATTAGCCAGAGGGGCTCTTCATCTTTGTATTTTGTTTTGATTGATTTGTGGTGTGCTTAGTTAATTTAATATTCTAATTTACATTTCATCCGTTACGGAGATTGGTTGGTTTGAATTTATGAAATTTGATAACCTACCTAACTACAATTACTACAATTTGAAAAAAAAACCTAGGGATGGGGTACCATGTCCCGGATGACTTGGTGGTCTGATAGGTGGCAACGTGTCCTGTACCTATTGATAGTCTCACTAAAACGATCTTCGAGCGTTTTAATCTCGGCCAGACGGAGGATCTCAGTATTTCTCGTCCGTGGGGTTGTGTTCAGGATTATCCTGAGAAACTTGTTTTGAACCCACTGTAGTTTCAGGTGGTGTGTTTTTGCGCAGTTCTCCCAGATCGGCATGCCGTACTCGATAACCGGGAGTATGATCTGTTTATAGATATAAAGCTTGTTCTTCAGGGACAATGGAGACTTTCTGTGTAGCAAGGGGTACATAAGCTTCAACAGAACGTTAAATTTTGTGACAGTCTTATCAACCTGTTCCCTGAAGTTCAGCTTGCTATCTAGAGTCACGCCAAGATAGATGGCTGCATTGGTCCATTCCACCGTTGTGCCGTTTAGACGAATTTTAACATCCTCAGCCGGAACAAGCCTGGGCGATTTCGAGTGTGGGAAGAGGATGACCTGGGTGCATTGATGCAGATCTTCCAGTCTGTGAGATACTTCAACAGAACATTCAGGCTTCGCTGCAGTTTCGATGCGATCGCTCTCACTACCCTACCATTGTGGACGACTGCGGTATCATCGGCAAACAGCGACAGAGATCCGTTTTCAGGGAGTGGGGGTATGTCCGAGGTGATCAGGTTAAACAGAAGTGGACCTAGTATGCTTCCCTGCGGAACACCGGCGGAAACCTCCTGCGCATCAGAAACTGCACCATGCAGCGAAACACTGAATGTTCTGTTTGATAAGTAGCTTTTTATCATCTTCACCAGGAAGATCGGAAGATTGCATTGATGCAGCTTGTACACCAGGCCATCATGCCAGACGTTGTCAAACGCCCTTTCAACGTCAAGAAGGGCATGATGTTTTCGAAACAGACTTGCTTCGCCTGAGGATGTTAATGACTCGATTCAGTTGATGTACCGTTGATCGATCGCGTAGAAAGCCAAACTGTACATCAAGCAGGATATTGAGTTCGTCGGTAGATGCAAGGAGCCGACGGTAAATTGCTTTCTCGAAAAGTTTTGATACTCCCGAGAGAAGGCTGATGCGTCGATAGCTCTTGGAACATGAAGGATCTTTCCCAGGTTTCCGGATGGGCATGACTTTAGCTGACTTCCAGCACGAGGGGAAGTAGCTAAGTCTAAGGCATTGATTAAAAATTAATGCTAGATGTTCATAGAATTGGGAACTCAAGTGCTTGAGTTCCAAATTCAGGATTTTGTCGAAACCTGGGGCCTTCATGTTCTTCGATGTTTTGATATAGGTCGACAGTTCGTCAGCTGTGATTTCTAGTTCCTCCGAGAAATCATTGGGATATAGATGGATGTTATTCGCATGCTGGTTAACGGCAGCTTCGTGAGTACTGACGATGTTCTGTCCAAGATTGTGTGAGCTGACAAAATGTCGACCTATCTCAGCAGCCTTTTCAGCGGGAGTAATCAAACGATCCTTTGTGTCATTGTTGTCTAGTGGGATCAACGGTGGAATGGGCCTAGGCTTGGTTTTTTTAATTTTTTGTTAATTTCCAAAACGGCTTAGCACAATCTGGGAGGGCGCGGATTTTGTTGGCAAAACTATTGTTTCTGAGATCCACCATTGTAGCCTTAATTATTTTATTCAGTCGATTGCACTCTGATTTTAAGGCAGACAGACCAGTACGTTGATACTGTCTGCGAGTGGTGTTTCGAAGCCGGATCAAGTTTTTAGTGAGACTATCAATAGGTAAAGAGTTGCTCACCTGTGTTACTTCCGGAATGTGGTGCTCCCGGACCTGGGAGATCGCCTGCTCGATCGACTGCAGTTGCGGATCGATGTCGTCGGTTGATTCGGGGCGTCTATCGTAATCGACCGTGTTGTCGACCTGATGACGGAACTGGACCCAGTTGTTGCGATGGTAGTTTCGCCTGGTTACCGAATGCTGGTTGACGCAGGACCCAACTTCAGCCACCACCGGATAGTGGTCTGAGCTGAGCTCCTGGTGTGCGATCGGCTGACCGATGTTGTTCCACATGTTGGTGAGGAAGATGTCTATCGTAGCGTGGAACCCGGATCTGCTCAACCGGGTGGGAGTATCCGGGCCCAGGATGGTGTAGTGGCCCTCTTCCAGGTCATCGTGTAGGATGGAGCCGTTCTTGTTCCGTGGTGCGTTTCCCCAGGTTTCATGTTTTGCATTCAGGTCACCGGCGATAATAAACTGCCAATGCCTCCGAGTGACGATGTCTTTTCGCTTGACGATGTCTTTTCGCAAGATCCTATCTGTCCCGTCGTTTGTGCTTGCTTGTTTGGGACAATAGGCCGCGATGATGGTGATAGGGCCGACGGTGGATTCGACCTTGACTCCGATGGCTTCGACGAAATGGAGCTGCAGACTCGGAAGCATCTGGCAGTTGATGTTGGTACGCAGGGCGATGGCGACACCCCCTCCGGCGGAACTGGTTCGATCGAGTCTGATCAGACGGAAATCTGGCAGGAACATGTTGATCTCTGGCTTGAGATGCGTCTCGGTGATGACTGCGATGTCGATGGCTCGGTCGTTGAGGAAGTTGATGAATTCGATTTGCTTGTTCTTGATAGAGCAAGCGTTCCAATTTGCTATCTTGATAATTTAACGGTCCATTGATGAATGCAACAATGGCTTGGATTTGTTCCGATCGTGTTCGGCAGGTCCTCTTGATGATGGTAGCCTGTGTTAGAATGGCAACGACTTCCTCCGTTGTTAGAGCTGCGTCGTCGATAGTTCCGGATGCTGCATGAGCGTACGACCGGCCTGGAAGGGGGTCTTGCGATGGCTGGGAGGCTGCAGCTGTGAACCGATGCTGAACAGAGGGCCGGCTGGGTGCCGAACGGTTTTGGTGCTGTTGGTGTGGCGGAAGAGCCGGAAAGTTGTCGGTCGTGAAGGCCGGAGGTGGACCAGATCGTCCACGGCGGTCGGGTTGGTTGTTGGTAGACGCTTTCCTGCGAATTGCGATGAACTCAGCTCGCTTTGGGCATTCTTTGCTCGTTGCTTTGTGAGCCGCCCCGCAGTTGGCACACACTGGAACTGCGTCCTCCATCCGCTCACAGGCATTGGGTAGGTGATGCTTGCCACAATCGATGCATCGCTTTTCCATGTGGCAATTTCTGGTCCCGTGTCCGAACATCAGGCAGTTCTGGCACTGAGTGACATCCCGGTGGACCGGTTGGTATCGGTCCCACTTAACGGCGATGTGGAACAATGCTCTGATGTTTCGCAGATCTTTTAGACACGTCGAGTTTTTCTCGAAGTGTATCTGGTACAGTTGGTCCCGATAACTTCGAGAGGTGTCGTGCCGACGCATTTTGTTGATCTGGATCGGCTTGAGACCGTTGGCTTTTAGCTCCTCGGTCAGATCCTCCGTCTTCTTTTCTGGCAGACCACGCAAAACCACTTTGAATGGTTTGTTGGCTGCAATATCGTGCGTGTAATATTGCACTTCAGACCGCTTCAGGAGTTCCTTGAAGGCGTTGAAGTGAGGTAGCGACGTAACCATCACTTTGTAACCCTGCGAGTAGAGGCCTTAGGCCTTAGGCCCTTGTTGATGAAAAAGTAAACTTTCTCAAGGAAACCTTCCGGAAATCCCTTCACAAAAAAGGGCGGTAATTTCTCCTTCTTTTCAATTTGCGGTTCGGCACCGTTTTCCAGAACGGCGTAGCGGTTGTTCGCCAGTAGCTTCTGGGACGACAGCACATCGTCCGCTGTATTTGTATGGGAACGTTTCCCGGTAGAGCTAGTGCCGGCATTACTTGGCGGCGGCTTCCCCATATCGGGGTTGGGCTGTGTATCACACAACGCGGCAGCAGACAGTGCACCACGCACCGAAACGAGAGAGCGAGAAAACCGAAAAACTTATCACAGCGCGAGCGAAAAACACGACCGATCGTGTCGCTTGGTAAAACTGGAATGGAGGAAAATTTGAAGGTGTCCCTGTTTTATATCGTGCACTGCTGCATGTGAGACGTTCCTTACTTAAATATGAAGTCTGTGATAGCAAAGTACTGTGTATTTGGTAAATTTACTCTGAAAAGGCGGCATTATAAGACATCACCTTATATTTGCGTTAATGTCAATAGTTGAATGTTAAAAATCAATAGTTTTTAATATTTAAATCGAAGCGTAGAAAATGTTCCGATCGATTGGTGCAAACATTTTGAAAATCAATCGTGGAATGACTTAGTTATTAACGTTCAAAACCTATATATTTTTCGTGACGCTCCAAATTTTCGCAATTCGAACGTGTACCCCAGTATTAAAAACACAGACGTAGTCCTACGTCAAAAAAGACCGTGCAATATCGTAATTGCTACTCCTTTACTGACTTATCAGAACCAGTGTAATTGCACAGAGAACCACAAGTTCAATTAGTATAAAATTCAGGAAAAATATTCAGTTAGGCTTCCGCTTTTCCAAATCCGAATTGCCGGGCCTTACGCTTGACCCCTGCCATCAGATTTTGTACAGCCACCTTGTCCACCTTCTTCGCCGCAGAAAGCCAGTTTGCCTTGAACTGCTGCTCGTCCTTAGCAGTTTTTTTGGTCTTCTTTAGGTTCCGCTTGACAATAGCCCAGTATTTCTCAATTGGGCGGAGCTCTGGCGTGTTGGGAAGGTTCTTGTCCTTGGGAACCACCTGCACGTTGTTGGCGGCGTACCACTCCATGGCCTTTTTACCGTAATGGCAAGATGCCAAATCCGGCCAAAACGGTACGGAACAACCGTGTTTCTTCAGGAAAGGCAGCAGACGTTTATTCAAACACTCTTTCACGTAAATTTCTTGGTTGACAGTCCCGGAAGCTATGAAAATGCTGCTGCAGATGGCTTGCCAAACCAGATATTTCTTTGCGAACTTTGACAGTTTCGTGTGCTTGAAAATATCTGCTACCTTTCCCCTTCCTTTTGCCGTATAAAACTCCTGTCCCGGAAGCTGCTTGTAGTCGGCTTTGACGTAGGTTTCGTCGTCCATTACCACGCAGTCAAACTTCGTCAGCATCGTCGTGTACAGCCTCCGGGATCGCGCTTTGGCCGTCGTATTTTGTTTATCATCGCGATTTGGAGTCACTACCTTCTTGTAAGTCGATAGTCCGGCTCGTTTTTTGGCTCGATGCACGGTTGTAGACGATACACCCAGCTTATTTGCGGCATCTCGGAGAGATAGGTTAGGGTTTCGCTTGAAACTACCGGCAACTCTCTTTGTCGTCTCAGCGGCTTCCGGTTTTCGATTTCCCCCCGATCCAGACTTCCTGGCTGTCGACAAACGTTCCCCAAACACTTTAATTACATTTGTAACGGTTGATTTGGCAACTTTTAGCGATTTTGCCAACTTTGCGTGCGAGTAGCTCGGATTTTCGCGATGCGCGAGCAAAATTTTGATACGCTGCTCTTCTTGCTTGGACGGCATTTTGACAACTGAAGAGTGAATTCCAAAATCAAAATAGGAGCAACATTCTACACACACACCTTCAAAATGAGGGGTGTTCAGGTTTTTTAAATGCAAAATTGAAAGAAATACGTCAAGTTGATATTTACCAAATTTTGACCGTATCGCCCTTTAGATGGAGCTTGGGAGTAGCTTTCACATCTTCAATGTACAAGCTCACTAATTCTATTTATAGATCAGTACCGGCGCCGGCCACGTCCCCACGGTCTTTTGGGGGAGGGGTGAAGATTAGTTTGCAAATCGTTGTTATTAGAGACCGTGAGCACCACTGCATCTCTACAATTGCCAAGGGAATGATAGTTGAGTTAGTGAGGCAGGTTTATATTTGGATCATGGATGCACTCACTGTGGTAAGTGAAACGTTCAATGAAAGTGCAGTACACTGCTTTTTATTTCAAATCTAGTGGTGATAGAAAGAGGCAAGTGATAAATTGCAAGGAAGGGGACGGGCCTGGGATTGAACTCCCGACCATCTGCTCAGTAAGCAGAACGGGTAACCACTGAGCTACCCAGCGGCGTCTGGAACAAATTGAAAATTATGCTCCCGATAAATGGACAAGTAGGTGGTAGCCATTATTGAGGAAAATCCCAATCTTTCTGTACGAAATATGGCTCCCATTGAGAAGTCAGAATCATTCGTACAAGAAGTGAAGCAGAGCCAAGGACTGAAGGCGTACAACGTGAAGAAGGTGCCCAACAGTGATGACAAATAAAATTTCACTCGAAAACTCGTGCTAAAGAGCTTTACAACAATGTTTTGCAAACATTTTCTTGTATCCTAATGTACGACGAAACATACGTACACGGAGACATCAAAAAGCTTCCGGGTCTGGCTTTTTATACCGCAATGCCAAGGAACGCCGTTGTCGAGCACTTCCAAACAAAGAAGGTGTCCAAATTCCCGAAGAAGTATTTGATTTGGCCATATGTAAATGTGGTCAAAGATCTAAAACTTTCGTCCCTACCGCCTCCATCAATAAGGATGTGTACGAGAAAGAATTTCTGCAAAACGGTTGCTATTGTTTATCAAAAGCCACGGCTCTCAGCTCTGTTTTGGCCTGATTTGGCCTCCTGTCACCATGCGCAATCCGTCCTGGAATGGTACAAGGTACCAAAAGGTCAAATACGTGCCAAAACAGCCAATCCCCCAAACTGCCCAGAACTGCACCCAATAGAGAAGTACTGGGCTCTATTGAATCGGAAACTCTTCGAAACTAAAAGGGAAGCAAATGGTATCGATGATTTAAAGCGAAGATGAAGAATGGTCCCGGCGGGTGTATCTGAAGATACAGTACGGAATTTGACGGCGTACACCCACAGAAAGTTCGAAAATTTTACAGAAAGAAGGATTACCATCTTATTTATCTGTTCCTAATGTTATCTGCAACTCAACTACAACTAATCTACAACTTATCGACATCTATAACTCTAATTGAAACAAACAAATTAACAAATGAAATTACGTGTTATTTTTTTTTTGCTGCTTTTATATCGGTTTCCGAAATTTGACAAGGACAGGCTTTAACATGCAATGCGGTGCACTGGCAATAAAGATTGGACTCGGAAAAAATGCGACACTTTGGTTTGGGTGTAACTTTCTATCA
The DNA here is from genome assembly GCA_034211315.2 of Aedes japonicus. Lineage (NCBI taxonomy): Eukaryota > Metazoa > Arthropoda > Insecta > Diptera > Culicidae > Aedes > Aedes japonicus. The sequence continues at coordinate 33,778 of JASCZW010007005.1, read as the reverse complement.
CGTGGGTAAAAAATAATGAAATTTTGGGTACTACTAGTTTAGAGTAAGGTCCTCCCTTAGCTCAGTCAGTAAAAGCGCAGCTATGGTACCTGGCATCGAAAGCTCTCAATTAATAACTTTGGAAGTGCATCTAGAACACTAATTTGAGAGCAAGCAATAAGCTAATTGTGAAAGCAATAAGCATGAAATGCTAAAGAAGAAAGAAGAAGTTTAGAGTGTCATGTTTATGTGTGCAACATTTTATCGCGATCTGTCAAGTTTTCAAGATGCATTCGAAACAAGAAGAGCATCGCCAGCAAATCTTGGGCGCGGTGGTCGATAATCCTCGGCAAAAGGCTTGGAATCCACTATTCCACCGTGTACCGCATTGTGAAGATGTTCCAGGAGACGAAGACTATCGAGCGACGCGCTGGAAGCGGCCGAAAACCGAAAACGGAACACCCAGAGAAGGCGCGGAAGATAAGGCAGTACTTTAAGAATAACCCGAACCTTTCCACCCGAGACGTGCCCAAAATTCAATTCGTCGAAGTGGTTCGTCCAGCAGACCATGAAGCGGGCTGGGCTACGTGTTTTTAGGAAGGTCAGGAAGGCGCCAAACCGGAATGACAAGCAAAACACGGTGGCCAAATTGCGTCCGCGGAAGCTGTACCGTGGCTGGTCAAGCCAGACTGTCTCGTCATGGACGACTAGACATATATCAAGGCGGACACCAAACAAATCCCCGGCCTCGAGTTATTTGTTGGTACGTCCCGTATGGAGGCTCCGGAAAAATTCCGGAAGAGAAAGATGGACAAATTCGCGAAGAAGTACCTGTTGTGGCAGGCGATCTGCGAGTGCGGACGGTACAGCAAGCCGTTCGTTACAACCAGCACCATAAACGGGCAGATTTATAGAGAGGAATGATTGCAGAAGCACTTGCTGCCCTTCCTCCGCTCTCACCGTGGTCCCACGCTGTTCTGGCCGGATCTCGCTTCGTGCCATTACGCCAAGCCTGTAATGGATTGGTACGAAGCGAAGAGCGTTAATGTGGTTCCGAAGGAGGCGAACCCGCCAAATACACCCTAACTTCGTCCGATCGAAAAGTTTTGGGCGATAATGAAGAAAAGTTGAAGAAAAGCAAAAAACACTTGAAAACAGATGAAGCTTTGAAGAAAAACTGGGAGAAATTGTGTAAGGAAGATGGGCAAAGCCTTGCCTAAGATCTCATGTGCAGTGTTAAGAGAAATGTACGAGCATTCAGCTTGTGGGGAAAAAATCAATAAATAAAGTATTCCAAACCATAGCTTATACATAGTTATTTAATTCCTGAAAATTTGAAAAGTATCCGATTAAAAATGGATTTTTGGTGATCATTTGTGTGTGTCTCATTTTTTTCAAGTCCAGTCTTTATCCTCGGTGATGTTCTCACAAGGGCCGTTCTAAAAAGTTTTATGCATAAAAAGCACGAAAGGTGTACCGTTTAAAAACTAAACACACACAAAATTCATTATCAAAATTCGAGTATTCATTCGATTATTATCAAATTTTCAGGGATTCATATAACAGAAACAATCAATGTTAGTTTTGGCATCATTCATATAATCTATTTCAACTTTCTATCCAAATGCACGAACCTTGGCCATAACCCCTGCCATACGATTCAGTATGACCTCTGAATCGACAGTTTTTTTTTGTGTATTACCCCTTATTTTCTTCATTTCTTCTACATTCTTCACCTCTTTAAGCCTGTAATCGGTAGCCTTTTACGATCACGTAACATGGACATTGTGCGTGGAGTATCAACGCACTCTTAACGTTTGCATTAAAAAAATTGACAACAATTGCCGATTTTTCATGGGTTAATCTTCACCCACACTGACAAAACTGCCCATGCAACATCAATCATACTAACCCATGAGTCAGCAGACAAAATTTGACAACTGTATCAGTCGAACTCGAACCGTGACGGCAAAAACAGTGAAGCAACTCCGTTCAGAATTGTGCGCGTTCAAAGAACGGCACCCCACCGCGTCGAAAACGGACATCGTGTGGCACTTTGTGGACGCCGGATACGCCCGTTCCGGCATCTATAACATCTTGGCACTATTAGACAATAATCAGAGCATCGAAAGAAAGCCCGGTTTCGGACGGCCGACGACCCTGAACGACAACAAGCTCCGAAGGATGCTGAAGAGGAAGACCGAGGGTCAAAGTGGCTACATCGATGCGTGCGTTTGGCCGGGCGGTCGGTTCAACCGGCCAAACAGTGGAAAAGTACCTGGCAACCATGAACATACATGTCAGGAAGCGGAAGTCGCGTCCCTTGGTATCGGAGCTGCAGGCAATAACGCAGCGGCAGCGGCTGAATAAGATGGTCAACTTGATTGTCCCGGCGAATATCCACGTGGCGATGATGATGGGCGAGAAGACCTATCGCATTCTAGGGATGGCAACAACTGGCAGGGAACTTCGCGTTTTACTTCCCCCACGATAGAAGTGAGCTTCGAGGTGAAGTTCATTTCACACACCAAGTTCCCCAAGAAGGTGCTGCTGTGGTTGACAATCAGCTAGATGGGGATGTCAAAGCCGTTTTTCTTTCGCTCCGGACTTGCCATGAACGGGGAAGTCTATAGTACGAAATGCCTGCCGGAAGTGGCGTCGTTCATCAAGAAATACCATAAGGGCGAAGACGCGGTGTTCTGGCCGGATCTGGCGTCGTTCCACTACTCGAAGCGATCGTTGGAGGAGATGAAGCGGCTAAATATCGATGTGGTATCCAAGTCGGCGAACCCACCCAACCTCCCTCAGCTGCGTCCCATCGAGAATTTCTGGGCCAACCTGAAGCGACAGATTTACTCCAACAATTTTGTCACAAAAACTGAGGAGGAATTGATAAATAAAACAAAGAAAGTACTTAAAATCATGCCTACACGCATGTTTTCGTCTGCCATGGCGATTGTTCCGGTTAACTGCCGGAAAGCCGCTCGTAAGGTCGTAGAATTTTTTTTGCAAGTAAGCTGAAATAATTACCTGCCATGAAAATTTTATCAAAAGCAATTATCTATCTTAGCTTTTTTTTATCACCATCCGAAAAAAGTCCAATATTTTAATGCAAACGTTAATGTCTTTGAACCGAAGGTGTTGCGCGCGATCTACAGTGGAGTGCAGAACGAAGACGGAACTAGATGGAGGCGAATGAATCACGAATTGCTTGGCAGATTGCGGGACTGATGAAGTGTATCTATGGACCGAATAGAATGAAGACATCTTCTGTATACAGCAGAGGCCATCCCGGCCTTGTTCTGATAGGTAAGGTAAAGTTTATGTTATGCCAATTATAACAGTAGTAGTGTAGGTATGTAGAATAAAGGAGTTGCTTGGAAGATATACAACCATCTCTCAAGGTAAACGTTGAAAGACTCCTTAAAGTAGCCACGATTGTGGCATTATTAAGATGGTTCGAATCTAAGTAAAAATAAACTCGTGCATGTTGCAAAAATACTGAAGAAATCCAAAAAAGTTTTTTTTCATTGGTAGGTTACAAATTCACCGGAAATTAATTGAAGGGATCTCAAGTACCCTGATCAATGTGCTTTATGTTATGGTTCGAAGTTGACGTAAACTTTTTTTTCTCTTCTTCTGTAAGTATACCGCACCAGACCTCACATTAATTCCGAGCGATTAAATCACTTGCTATAGCCATCCACCCGTCGGAAAAGTCCCCTTCATTTGAATTGAATTATCCTAATGGCTCCCCAGCGGCATGATGTCTTTGTTTTGGTGGGTGAACCATAAATCAAATTTCCTTTCTGTCTTCCGTACATTTTGCCTTAGTAAAATGGATATCTTGCAGCTGACATTTCAATTCCGGAATACAAATCAAAATTTTTCATTCATTCTTTCAATTACTTATTTATTTCACTAGCTTCTTATATCCCTCCAGCCTCTGCTAAACAGTCTCCCCTGGCATTATAGAGCCTTATTTCGCTCAGTCGGTTAAGGTGCAGCCAGCCCACGTTGGAAGTAACGGAGTTCAGTCGAATTATTTTCCAGGCCACATAATATGATAACGCTAAACTATTATCTCTGGAAACGATGTTCAAAACTATGGTAAGAGTTGAGCTAATACGTGATAAACGATAGAGATAGGAATTCCAAAACGAAGAATAAGAAGAAGAAGAAGATTTGTGCGCACCCAAATCAGACAATGAATCTCTGAGCAGGCCGGAGCAGATTGCGGCCACACCGAGCATCCTTGTGGCAATGAAATTTGAAATAAACAGATTCTACTTTGTTTTCGACTACCTAAGTAGGGTGAAGCAGCATGATTCGATTTTACAGAAATCAATCAATTTTTTTTTTTTTTTTGTTCCATTATTATCGAGATTTTCAGCCTTGGGCTGGTTCATCTCCCTTCGTAGTCACTCAAATACCTTTTTCGGGTATTTTTCGTAACTTGTCCGGGGGTGAGATTCGAACTCGTGACTTAGACGTGGATGTTAACCACTACGCCGGGGTCGCCCCCATAAATCAATTATATTCTCCAAAATATGCGGCAAAACTCTGCATATTGTTCAATCCGTGCCGAATATTGTCTGTCTGGACCGAAGTTGCGTTCCACCCTAGATAATCAGTTGAAGAAACTTTCCAGCGAAAAAGGGGTGGAGAGGGGTCTTGTTTGTGTAAAATCAAGCGCAACGCAAATAGGGCTAGGAAGTGCATAGTGAGCGTTTCCCGGGCCTTCAAACTTGTCCTTTCAGCTAGCCACTTCAAAACAGAAAGCTAAAATATAAGCTCACTGGAACAACTCGCATTTGTGCTGTTGCGATCTGTGTTAGATTCGTTCGTCTGTGTAGGATTGAAGAATTTTTTTCCCCCTTTCAACAATCGCTATAAAAGTTGAAATCGCCGAAAGCTAGAAGGCAAGACACCATGAAAATGAGTAGTCTGGAATAAATATGGGATGACCGCAGCTTATGGGAGCTCCAATGTTCCACTGGTGCAGTTTGACTCTGGTGGCATCATTTTTGGCTGGTCCCCAGCGCCTGTGGCCAGTTGGAGTGCTCATAAAAATTACGAACAATGCACTATCAAAGGCAAATGGAAAACTTCTGGCTGAAAGCAAGAAGGGAGTGCTTATAGCTTTCAGATTTCATAATGAGATTCTACTGATAGTACCGATTCCGAGAATCATCCTCCAACCCCCAAAAACCGGATGCTTTTGTGCTGCGCTGCAATACAACGCTTGGGTGGTGGTTAATTGTGCAGCACTTAGGAGTGGCACACTTCGGCACTATCAGCTATAATTCGAAAAACATCTACTGGAAAAAAGGGGTCTCTTCTTTTCCGTCATTTTCCCGTACTCACACATTATCTCTCGAATGCAGTTCAGCTGTCTTATTCCATGCCATTGTTGTGTGCTTGAAAATAATTTACAGAGTGCTTGCCAAAACACTTTCGGTTCTTTTCTGTTTGCAACTTAAGCTTCCAGCAGGAATGATCCATTCTTCGAGCATTTCTACACAATTTACGCTTGTTGACAGTGTGAGACGACACCAACTCAAAAATGTGGTATCGAATCTTCCGGAACGAGTAAAATGAGTAATTGAATCAGGTTGGTCAAGTAATGTTGGTAAGGTCAACTAGTTTTACGATAGTTGGATGAGTGGATCCCAAGTAATCTATTTGCCAAGTCTGTATTAAGATTATATTAAATGTTTATGAAAGCCTAGTCAGTTTTCTGAGAACCCATACAGCTTCTTTACAACGATCTTAAAACCTAGTCTTCTAAAATTCCCTTTACTCCTATACAAGGTTTTATTTTAAGTTTATGAACTCATAAAATGCTGTTTTGAAATGCCGTTAAAGGACTCATTCAAATAATCTTATTATGGTCAGTTGAAAAAGCATTTCAAAACCAGTTTTGCTTCCTGTTAATGCATTAAAACGGCAAATTGGCATTGAGGAAAGTCACCAAATTGACCAAACAGTTTTATAGTAGCCAAGGAAGGATAAATTGGCTTTTAAGCAAAACATGTGATTTCTTTACAATCACCATATTGAAATATAAGAAATCGTGGAAAAATGAAATACACCAAATTTTAATATGTAATGCAAAATGAACTATACATCGGAGACCAATTTCGGCATTCTTTTTGATAACCGATATTGGATGCCATCAATTTTCAAGAAAATTCATGATTCGTTTATCAGAATATATATGTTTCAATTTTGATTCTGTTGTTGTAGACTCGCATAATTTCCGAGGCGCATTGGTTTTCAGCTCTTATCGTGAAAATATTCACAACAAAAATTAAATGCGCATATGATTTGGAGCATGATACACTATAACAAACTTAATTTGCTTAGTATATTTTGCAATCAAACAAAATCTTCCACAACACTAGAACTTTTTTCTTAGATATTATTTTCGGCTAAATGAATCAGAAGAGCAGAGAATCGAACAAAGAAGAACAATAAAAACACGATAACACTGTGAAGTTTGACAGCTGTGGTCGTATGCTGGTTTTCATGGCAACCAACAGGTTTTATGAAGGTTCTTAGGTGGTCATAACATCTTTCACTAGAACATTTACAAAATCTTAATGGTCTTATAAAGGTTTTATTAACTTGTTTTGATAACCGTCTTGGGCTTCTTTGTACACATTTCGGCTTTAAAAATGCATAGAGGAGTTGTTGATGGACAAAACAGTTTTGAGTGTAGTTTTATCAACAAAGCCGGAAGGAGTGCTATACGGCTAGAATAAAACTAAAATTGTTACTTGGGATGTTATTGTCATAGGCTCGCATATCGTAACTGAAATGAAATTCTAAAACAACAAAACAATGGAGATGGCGTTGCCGACTAACGGTATTAACAAAGATGAAGTCCAAGCTTTCGACTCAAATATGCTCACCCCGCCTTAGCAGCAAATCATGTGCGAATACAATAGAAGAAGAATAGCAATTGGTTGGTTCCCTCGAAATTGATTTCGTACACTGCATTAATGAGGTGTATTGATGGTATTTTGCGAGATAACGAGCGATACGGTTGTTGCACAAAACATGAGTCTTATGCACGAAAACTATGTTTTCAAAACGAGTGTAAGCGTACTTACGAAAAAAATATATTGAGTGTATTTTACCAACTGGTAGATCCCATTTAGCAGTGATCGACATTCGGCTATAAATTGGCTTCTTGAGCTCACTCGAGCTCCTGAAATGGATTTCCCGCTAATCGGACTAAACATTATATAGAAAGTACCCAAATTTGAGAACGATCCACCTAAACGACAAAAACTGAACGAACCAAAATCTGAGTGAGGGAACGTCCATTAATTACGCTCCGCAAAAGACTTTTTATAACCCCCCACCCCCTTGTCACGGTTTTTCTCAACCCCCTTCCCCTCCCCCTTACTGCGTGACATAATAAATGGACCTTCCCTGATCTATGATTAAAATAATACGCAAACAAACAGAAAACATTGATCTATATGTGGTTAACATTGCCCATTTCTGAACTTGACTCCAAACATTCATTTTCTGACCTTGTTCTGAGCTTTTTCGCGACAAAATCTGGACACCCCGAAATACGTTTATCTCTGGAAATGCTTCATCAAAGCGTGCAATATTTCTCACACTGACGAACATATGTCTGTTCATTGTGTAAACTCAATTTTTGGTGATACTACAAGCTTTTAGATCGAAGATGGCGTTGAAAGATGAGCAAGTGCGAAAAGCAATTGTGTGCGGTCGCAATGAAAATCTGGATCTGTCAGTAAGCTTGGTTTACCTGCGAGCACCGTCCATTACGTTCCTTAATCTTTCGATACACGTTTGACAAGACCCAGGATGGCTGAAAGAGGAACAAAAAGGGATCTCAGGAGCCACCAGAAGGTGAAGCAAATATTACAGAAGAGACCAGATGTTCCGGTACGTACTGTGGCTAGAAAAATAAAAATGACTCCAACTTTCTTGCATACTTCCAAGCACCGGCAAGGTATGAACTCGTGTAAGGTGAAGAAGCTGGAAGACTTTAGGCAGCTTCCGGGAATGCCTTATTTTACTGTGCATAAACCACGTAGACCAAGGGGTGAGTCGCTTAGAACAGTGTGCCAAGCACGCCGTAGAAGAAAATCGTACACCATACGTTACACGTTTTGCACTCTGTGGCACACTTTTGACATTTGTATTTTTCGAAGATGAAATCTAGCAGCCCTGGAAAATTTACGTTATATGTTGTTGTGGTGTTGATTTGATTTGTTTGTTTCGTCATGATACAGACATAAGTTTTAGAAAACAAAAAATTATGAGTGAACTTTCGAGCTATTTGATTGTTTCGGCAAAATCTTGGATGAGGTCAGAGGTTAAATTAATAAGTCGTGACATGATATCATTTAGCAGCTATAATTAGTGGCACATTTTGTCCAGTACAGCAAATTGAAGGCGGAATGTGGAACCATCAACCTTTATTACCTCCAGTCGTTAACTCAGCTAACCATTTAGATGATCCAAGAGATTGAAGAGGACATGCGGATCATGCCTGAGAGCCTTTGTGAAAAAGTTGCAGCTGGTGGAACTCCATAAAGCAAAGATCGAAGAACGGATACTGGCACATTTAAGGAAAGGAAACGACGTCAAACATATTCGGACATATCGACACATTCATTAACAATAAATTTAATTAGTCACTATCAGGCTGCAGTGCAGTTCGTAAGCGTCAATAATGCCGACGGAGGAACATTGTGGTGGAAGTGTGGTTGAGGTCAACAGGCTGTTGAAGTGGCGGACCTAGTCCGTGCTTCGATCTACCCCGCAGTGGGATGTTAGGCAAAAATGTCGTTGGTTCGAGCACCACTGTACCCTTTCGCTCAAATTTCCCAAAAAACATCTTTCATATTTCCAAGCCTGCCGCACACTAGCGGAACTATCAAAACTTTCTCTTCATATCTTTCATTCTAGCCAAAAACATTAATGTTCACTCTTGGTGCCTCATGGTGATGAGCGAACATCTCCTTCTACATCATAATCGTTACTCCTCGCACGGAGAATAAATAACATAACAATTAATGTATAAGATAAAGCTGTTAATTGAATCAAACCTTCAATATAGCCGTGAAATTTCTTACATTTTGTACATTTTGATAAATCGTCATTTATGCTAAAAATTTCTACTGTTCCTATAATAAATATATAACTAGGATTGGGTATGGGTAGCCTAAGACAGTCGAAGGATTTGTTGACTGGACATGGTCTCGTGGAGTCGCCAGTCCCTTGTGATGTAAAGACACGCGGTTCTGGCCGTGGTCTTCCGAAGGTCTTCATTGAGATCGACTGGCCCTGCTATAACAACGTACAACGTAGGCTATTCTCTCGGGGCAACCTGCTGAAAATAGTCCTGCAGACATATGTAATCCTTGCACTGATGGTGGGTTCTTATCACATTACAGCATCACCAAATGGAAATAATGGAATAGGGAAGCTTAGCAAATTTCCGAGTTCACTGAAGCGTTTATTCAGCTGCCTATACATTGCCGCGAGTGTACCGCAAGCTGATGTCCGTTCGGCTCTTCGATCGAAGAGATCATGCCTAATAGCCTAAAGAGCACAATAGCTCTCAAGCGTCTGCAGTCGGCGAAGGATCCACAGGTTGCCTTTTACTTGATCAATACACCTTGCTCGTTGTGCGTCTCTTCTTCTTATGCCCATCAGTTCATTTTCGAGTATCATTTTATAGCTCGGCGTCCAACATTCTTACGCCCACCGATCTTACCAGTGTGTACGACAGAATGTTCTTCTAGCAACTGATGCAGTTCGTGATTTATTCATTCAGAGTGCGGTTTCCATCTGTGCTCCACCAAGGATTGTACGCATCACCTTCCGTTCAAATAATCCGTGGTTCTTCACGGTTACCGGTCTAATTCATGTCTTGTAGATGGACAACTATGTAGTTCGGCAAACTATGCTCGATCTAAGTGCCCTTCAGAGTCCAAAGTAGGCGTGGTATAATGCGCCTTTATATTTCTCTGCTAGTGTCGTTATCGGTGATCACCAATGCGCCCAGATACAAGTCTACTGTCTCGATTTCATCACCTCTGATTTGAACTCATGGTGGGAAGCTAACAAGGTTTTCTCAGGAGCCTCTTTCCTTCAGGTATTTTGTTTTCAACGCACTAACCGCAAGCCCAATCCAGCGCCCTTGCCAGTGCTGAACCACCGTATTTCAATAGCTTTCCTGAAAACTGGTCAACACCAGCCAGTCAACCTTCATTGCTTTTCATCTGACCAACTTCCTGTTCAACTTCTTGGAGGGGTAAGTTCGCATTTGTGTCATGTTCTGTGTGTGTTCCAAGATTAATTACGTATCATCTTTGTTTGCTGTAACAGTGCCGTTCAGCTGCTCGACAAAGTATTTCTTTCACCCTTCGATTATCTCACACTCATCTGGAGATGAGTCGACGGTGACGAATGACGAATGCATTGTGTCCGCGCACGGGAATCCTCTTCGATGAGCTCCAACAACTGGCAACGGTGGAGCGAACAATCTGGATTTGGTCACTGGTTCAGAGAAGCTAGCCACAGAAATTCTCCAACTCTCTAGTCTTGAAAAAGACTGTTTAAAATGGCTTTGTGTTGGCTTCGGTCGGTGGAGAATGAGAAAAGTACTCGTTGGGTCTCAATAGGGTGTATTGTCTAAGAATGTTCTGATCTTACTGACTAAGCAACAGGATGGTGTGGATAGTTTTATAGCTACAGATCGAAATGTGTTCTATTGGTTAGAGTGTATTGGATTAACAATAAATGTATTTTGTGTGTCGCTTGTGCAGTGGTATCTCGGACCATCGCGTTGTTCGCGACATACCGGCCACCATGAACTAGTTCATTTCATCAAAGTTAGGTACTAATTTAAATTCTCTTCGTAATTTACAATTTTTCATAATTAATCACGCATTTGTTCGGTGGCTGCATTGTTGTCGGGACAGCCAGGCACTTCGCCGGAAGTGGAGGCAGAATCGTCGTCACAGTCGATGGGCAGGAGACAGATCTACACGATCGGTCTGTTGTAAACTGCTCCAGTTGCCAGCCTGACTTTTACCACACGGACTAGGCCATCGGTGCCGGGATGAACCGATTCGATGCGACCAATGCACCATTTATGCGGGGGTAGGTTGTCTTCCTTCAGCAGCACCAGCTTACCAACCAAAATATTTGGTTGTCGAAAAAAGTGTTGCTGAAGTTGTTGGAGATAATCCGATGACCACAGTTTCCAAAATGTTTGGATTCTGCGCTGCATCTCATGCCAAAGCGAAAGCTGGTTAGTGGGAACTTGTGCTAGGTCGGGTTCCGGGATTGATTGGAGAGCTGAACCAACCAGAAAATGTCCCGGTGTAAGCACTTCTGTGTCGCTTGGAATGCACGAGCTGGAGTGATGCGTACCTTGGGTAACTGACCGATCAACTGGTGTTCAGATTTTGGTTGAATACTATAACATCGTACGCAGGATTTAACGGTTTTCCGTACCAGATTACGGAGGTTTAAAGGCCAAATTGTTCACGAATGTGCGCAATCATCGCACGAGGGCCAGAATGAAGAAGTTGTTTATGCACCGAGTCTACCAAGAGTAATGTAAATGGGTGCGCCGCAGGTAGTGACATTGGATGTTTGCGAGTGAAAAAATATTAAGAATGATTCAGTCGGCCACCGACCAGGAGAAGTCCATCATGGATGAACGGATTCAACGTACGCAGTGGTGATTTTTTGAGATCCGCTTCATTCCTGCTCCAAATTATTGCAATTTCCCGGCTAAAATATTCATCTTGGACAACCTTCACTAGGCTTATCTGAGCTTGTTGGAGGTCTGCTGAGGTTAAGTACGGAATTGCTTGCAAATCGAATTTAGCCACCTTGGCCCGACAATACCGCACGAATCTGCAACAATATGCAACGATACGGATGAGTTTCGTCAGAGACGAGTAGCGGGTGAAAATTGTGCGGTCAGGAACTCCGGTGCATCGAGTGACGACTGCACATGTACATGGTTTCGCTTCGAGAATTTCGATAGGAATCTGTTGGACGTCGGGAAACATATTCGGCCACTCTGATGAATCGGATGATAACCAAGTTGGACCTTTCCACCATAGTGCGATGTTAGCAAGTTCGCTGGGATCGACACCTCTTGAGATGAGATCAGCCGGGTTCTCCAGACTGGCAACGTGGTTCCAATTGCTTCCTTCAGTGAGTCGCTGCACTTCCGCCACACGATTTGCCACGAAAGTGTTGTAGTTGGATGGTGAGTTTTGTAGCCATAGAAGAGTGATTGAAGAATCAGACCAAAAGTAAGCACTGATATCCATATTGAGACTCATTATAACGTTTTGGTACAGTTGGCTAAGTAGAACAGCAGAGCAAAGTTCTAGGCGAGGAATAGATAAGGTTTGGATAGGAGCTACACGGGATTTGGCCGATAGAAGACGGGTTTTCCCTACACCGTTTCTCCCAACACTTCTCACATAAATGCATGTCCCATAAGCATCCTGCGATGCATCGCAAAATCCATGCAGCTGGACATCTTCGCCAGCACCAGGAGCCTTTACAAGGCGAGAAACTGATAGTGATTCCAGAGTAGTTAGACCACGCCTGTAGTCTTGCCACGTTGAACATAGTGAACTAGATAGTATTTCGTCCCAACCTAGTTTGGCCTTCCACAGTTGTTGCACAAACACCTTTGCTGTGATGATCACAGGACTCAGAATACCCAAAGGATCAAAAAGCTTGGACATCTTGGAAACAACGGCACGTTTGGTGATCGGAGTATCGGTGGAGCACTCAGGAACTTTGAACCGGAAATTGTCCGATTCAGGATTCCACAAAAGACCAAGGGTGCTGACGGATCCTCGAATGTCGTCAACGGATATGATTGGTCTATCATCCGTCAGGTTGTCTGGGATTGTAGATAAAACTTTGGATGAATTCGATGACCACTTTCTTAGCTAGAATCCTGCAGACGCGAGTATGTTCTGGACTCCAGAACACAGATGGATAGCTCCTTCTACAGTGTCAGATCCGCCACGCAACAAGAGCCACCTCGCGCATACAGAATCTGAGGACGATAGCGTAAAGAATATCCTGGACGGTTGTTCCCACCATGAGACAATCATTTAATGAGATTCCCTCAGTAGACTTGCTGGACCCATCGAACACTACTCGGCATTTGGTGGTTGTGCTGCTTGGCTTGAGCACGGCATGGTGAGGGAGGAAAAAAGAGTGATGATGGGTGTCGTCTTGTAGCTCATCTACGGGAAGCATATGGCCAAGCTCAATATACTCCGCCATAAAGTTGAAATATTGGTCTTTCAACTCGGAACTCTTGTTCAAGCGACGTTGCATCCAGTGGAATCTACGCAGAGCACTGACCTTAGAGTCACCAAGTCGCCTCACCATACTATCTCTCTTCGGAAGACGAACGACAAATCTACCTGATTCGTCACGGGTGGTAGTATCAGAGAAATGCTGCTCGCAACCTAATTCCTCACTGGACAGCCCGCGGCTCTTGAGAAAACTCTCAATTTCCCAGAAACGGGAGAGCTGTTGGTCTAAACTATCGGTGGTAAACAGCAAGGTAACTTTCTCGGCGTCTTGGGAGTTAGTATTGGAGACCACAGTACCGCTAACTACCCATCCCAGCACAGTACGTTGGAGAACAGGTAAATGTTGTGGTAAACCATTTCCTATACACATCTGTCCTTCCAGCAATAGACTGAAGAACAGTTGAGCACCGATAACCATATCGATTCGTTGAGGTGTAGAGAAGTCTGGATCGGCTAGGAGCAAATCCGAAGGCAGGTTCCATTGGGAAATGTTGATCGACTGAGCAGGCAAGTTGTTGGTGATTTTGGACAGGATACTGAACGTTAGTTTATTTGAATATGTAGAATCAATGGAGCTGAACAGTCAACAGTGGAATAAGTGCTGTTGACAGTAGATCCACCCATTCCAGCAATAACAGCAGCTTGTTTTTGTCGGTTCAGGCCTAGCAGGAGTCCAATAGAGTTCGAACAAATGTAGATTTTCCCGACGGACCATGGACCTTTACCACAGCGGTGGATAGCAAAACAGTCGAGAAACTGGAAACTGATGAACTTGCAGCAGCTAAAGCGTCCGCTAGATTGGGGTTGGGTGGAACGATCGTTGGGGGTGGATGGATGCAATAACGTGTGATGCTTCTCGTTGCATTTTCGACAAGGTTTGGATGAGCAATCACGGCTTAAGTGACTCGACGACAGGCAGTTCCAACACAGCTTCTTCCGACGGACGGTGTCTTGTTTTATTCGAGAGGCATACGCTTGAAAACTTCGCAGTCATAAATGCGATGCTGCTGATTGCATACGATGCAACTAAATGATTTCGATAGAGATGATTTCAAAACGGAAGCGGTATGAGTAACAGAAAGTCGAGGTTTATCTTTGGAAAGGGAAGATGCGAGTGTTCCACTGTTGAGGGACAACAAAATACGGGCTTGTTCATTCAAAAATACAATCAGTTCACCGTATGTAGGGATCTTCTCCTTATCGTTACCTGTGGACCGTTCCCATTCCCGTAAAATGGTTTGATTCAATCGACTGCAATCGAATTGATCAACCAGAAACATATTGCCGGGGACGATTCCTTCTTTATAGGCTCAATGGCGAAAGGAGAGTTGATGTGATTTTTGATAAGCAGACGCTTATTATCAAAACGGCTGACCAATAGATTCCAAGCGATTTTGTAATTATCTCCCGTAATGCTAGTCGTATCAAGGAGTTTCTTAACTGGATCCCGAAGTGCAGCCATCAAGTAATGAAACTTATCCACAGCTGTCAAATCTTTATTGTTATGGATTAAACTGCGATAAGCGTCAAAAAAAGGGAACGAGTTATCGATTTGACCATCGAAGTTCGGCAAGTCAATCTTTGGCAATCGCACCACTGATGTAGAAACCGGAGAAGGATTAGCAGAAACATGGCGGTTCACTTTGTTAACCACGAGGAAGTCATGCAATCTATAGTATTTGTCTTCCATTTTGTGGCGGCTCTCGACAAACGATGCCTTTGTTTCAGATTTTTCATCCACCAAAAGTTCAACCGCAATTGAAGCATCGATAAATCGGTCATAAAATAGATCAAGCCTACTTAATCGTTCTTATCACGATCGACCTCGGCATCGTAATCGTTGACGAAGTTCTCGATGGTCTTTATTGCGTCCATAATGACGCTCAATGCTTTCAATCGTTCTCGAAGCTACGTCATTTTGCTTGGTAAAAGCTACACGTGAAACGAGACCACCGATAACCACCACTACCCACGTCAAATTCTCCAAAAAAACGATGCCTGTCCACTCCTGCACTCAAAATTCCGAAAAAGTTGCCTACTCTATCAGAGTACTCACCGGTCGAAACACCAACCAAAGCACCCTACTTACAATCGATGACGCAGGTTTTGACGCCCAAACCTGGAAACGTGGTGGCGCAGGTTATGACGATCAACCTGGACCACCACACTTTTTCAAGACTAAAGAGTTGAAGAATTTCTGTGGCTAGCTTCTCTGAACCAGTGACCAAATCCAGATTGTTCGCTCCACCGTTGCCAGGTATTGGAGCTCATAGAAGAGGATTCCCGTGCGCGGACATCGGACAATAGCAAATTCGCTAAAGGTGAACAAAGACGGCTATCTTGCTGGCTCCTTAAATGTTCAGGGTGGTGATGCAAAGGTGTCTGGACGAAGGTGGACGCCTGGAAAATTCAGACCCTTGTGTTGCTACCAAAGACAGGGAAGCCACTAGGGAATCCATCGGCGTATAGACCTATATGTCTGATGGATACAGCGGGTATGGTTCTTGAGAGGGTAATCCTCAACAGACTGACAAAGTTTACGGAGGATGCCATTCACCAAGACGGCTAAAGTAGCAATCCAGCACAAGAGGCGAGGAGTCCCCTTCTGTGCTCACCCTTGACGTGAGAGAGGCGAACAATAGCGCCAGTTGGGTGGTTTTCGCTGACTCACTCCAATGCCTTCAGGTTCCTGGTTACCTGTACAAGATTCTGGGAAGCTATTTCCAGAATTGCGTACTGGAACACGATGTACAATTAGGTACTACGGCTTGTGTTCCCGAGCGGGGTGGAGATTGTCGGGTTCGCAGACGACATCACCCTAGATATATGTGGTGAATCCATCGAAGCAGTGGATCTAACGGCCTCGCACTCCATTGGCATTGTGGAGAGATGGTCGAGTTCAAGGAAACTGTTAGCAACTGCAAATCGGGGCAACATCGGGCGTCGATTAATGCAGGTAACTGCACGGTAGAATCGAAGAGGTTCTTGAGGTATCTTGGGGTCATGATCGACGATAAGCTGTCCTTTGTCAGTCACGTCGATTACGCTTGCAAGAAAGCCTCAATGGCTATATCGGCATTATCCCGCAAGATGTCGAATAGCTCGGCGGTGCAAGGGAGTAAGCGTAAACTCCTGGCCAGTGTCGCCCTGTCCATACGTAGGTATGCGTACGGCGGGCCTTCATGGATAACCGCCTTGAGTACCAAGAGCTACTTGAGTAAACTGGTGAAAGGGCTTGAATTCCCAATGCTGCGTTACAGTCATTTTCTGCATGTTGCATAGATTCTTGGAGGAGGGGTGCATCATTATTTTACCGTGTCTAGTTTATGATGGTTGCGGTCAATATTAAGATCTGCGAATGTACTAAAAACCAATCTTCTATAATAAAGAAAAACCAACGATAAATTTAATATCAAACTCCATAAAACCGGTGTTGCAAAACCATCTTAAATATTCTAACTGCCGATCCCAAACTCAATTTAGAAGCATTGAAAATTGAATCCAAATTTGCAGAACAAGGAGAGAAAACTCCAAGCAATCCCTCAAACCATTGCACATGCTATCATAAATAACTATTTAGCAGCTGCGTGCCGCCTCATGGAAGCAATGAAACCTTTATTGCTGACTACCTCACCAATGGATAAGTGAAATATAACGACAAACCGTTGAACGGGACAGTACAAGCGTGGCGCAGCCTCTTTCTATAAAAAGACACGTAAATCAAATCAGTGCGTTCTTTATAACTGCTGCCGAGTTGTTTTATGGGTTTCGCGCGCCGCCATAAATAATTCGCCCTTATTGTGACGTTCCATTTTGGCTTCAAGATCCGTTTGCCCTTCGGTATGAATGAGCATGGTCGGGTTGTGACGTGAATGTGAGCAAATTTTTATTCCTTCCAGTAGTCGCTACGAAACGGGTGTTCTGGTCCTCGCATCACAGAGCAAGAATCTGTGCAATCGTTGAATGCCGCATCATTGCACACTGAGGTTGGTTCATATGAATGTGAAACGCGAGGAAGTCCTTTCTATATATGAGCGCCGTTAGGTTGGGGTTATTATCAATTCACGTTTTTGAAACTAAAAATCACAAACAAATCAAAACAATCAACACTCATGTTGCTAACCAATGGATGCTCCAAATGATTCTTAAAAAACCACGAAACTCTCGAATGCAATATTCAACGGTGTAATCTGACGGAACATTTGCCCCATATTTCCCATCCGGTAAATTGTTCTACTATTAACCTCGAGAAGACCGTGAGTAATCCGTTCGTCCCCACTAGCATCAGCATTAAGATAACTGATGTATATGTTAAGTATATAACAGAGAAAATTTAGCTCTGTAAAGTTGATTCGATTGAGCCTGTACAAATAAATAAACTAGGGTAACGGGATGTGATGTTAGCTTAGTACCTTCATTCGGCCTATGTACCAAATATGTTCTTAATTTAGCTATAATCAACAACACCATGTTGCTATTAGAATGAACGATGTAATCCGAAGCAATTGAGACAATATTGATCAACTTAAGCTGTTCACTTCCGCGTAATTTTTTATTTCTTGAACTTTTTGGGCATCGTGATTTTACTGGTTAAGCTGAACAGATGAACTACATGATCTTCAAGTGATCTAAATTGGGCTTTATTGAATCGATAAAGCAGGTAATGCAGTCTGGATGTGCAGAAAATAGTTACACGTTACAAACTAACTGTTCTTACAGCTAAAACAACAATTATTTTACAAGAAAATCATAGACCCAATGCTGGGGACATATTTTTTTGTATGTTCCCAACTATGGCCTGTTGTACCAATAACGTACTAAAAAGGTTGTTATTGGTAAAATTTGAAGTGGACATGCATGAGTTTGCGGTTGTTCGAAATTGCCCATCTGAACACAAACCAAAGGAACAAAATCATTAGGCCATATGAATAAAAACGAGTAATTACTCACAAGCAAACCAGTTTGAGTAAAGTAAACTGTTTGAGCATTTGCTCAAATTCGTATGAATAAAGTTGTACTTTACTCGGAGTAAGTTCGAATTTCGAATATAGCATTTGCTCCGTCAAAATAAATTTCTGTTGCCTTTCTTAGGTACATGCAGAAAAAACATACCATCATAACAAACATATTCCAGGTAAATCCAAACATAAATATATATATATTATTAGGGCCGCAAACATAAACATGCTTTATTTCAAACATATTTTATGTTTAAAACCAAGTATCATCGATGTTTGAAATAAAAATCATGGTATATTTATTTTAAACATATTAATGATAAGAATAAACGTACAAATCTTTAAAACAAGAATAAATGATTATTGTGTTTCAAAAATATTTGGATTATTTTGGTTGCGTTTTAAATTTTATTTATTCTATGCATCTAAGCTAGTTTAATTCTGGTTGTGGCTTGAATGCCAACAGGTTCCAAGAACCGAGCAAATAATCTACCGATTAATGTAATGATTGGCTCATGTTGCAACTGCGAATGCTTGCCTCGGCCTCACATTCTGGAGAGGGAAGTACACGTTAAAATTCTCGATGAATGTATTGTTAAAATTAACATGCTTTGAATTTGATTCAAAAATTGTTATTTTTGTTCGAAACATGCTTTCTATTTCCTTTTAATAATTTTTATGTTTCAAGTTGAACATCGACAGATTTAATTTTAATGGACGAAATTTGTATTCGTCCAGAAAAAAGGATTTTCGGTAAACAAAAAAAATGTCTGAAATATCAATACGGGAAGATGTCTGACGATTCCTTCATCGAGGAGTATCTGGAGGATGAACAGAAACACAGTAAGTCTATTTTATATACCATGGAGGATAGTTGCCATGGTGAGGATAGTGAAAATGGAAATCAGAATGCAACGGGCAGCGGAACTACCGGCAAAAAACCTGCTGATGAGGCGAAGTATGTGTGTATTCTGGCTTCCTTTGGAAAACTCTACAGGAAAAATCTCAAACACCATCAGCGAAACAGAAAAATACATGTCCGTTCAGCAAGTGACGATAAAAATTAACAGCATGACGCAAAGTAAAGTCGGACTGGAAGCAGATAGCAAACCGAACAATTGTTCTGAACGAATTGGAAAGAAAGTTTTTCCAGTTGATGGAAGGCTATGACTGTTGTGCTGTAAATTTAAAAAATGTTGTAATTGTTGTTGTGTAAATCAAACCATGCAAATAAATCGTTTCCACAAAAAAAATTATTTGGTAATTGGAATCCGAGATCACCAAAAACACTTCATCCTTTGTATATTTGATAATAATCCTCCTCGATGTTCAGAATCATCCTCCAAAAATGTTTGAGAAACAAAGTTCACATTTTCTTGAAAAAACCGCCCGCATAATCATAAACCATTCCTGGATCATTTTCCTTAATGTTGATGACCGTTTCCGTTTTTGTTACGACATTTACCCTTACATTTGATAACTATAAACAAACAATCTCCTATAAATTTTTAACGATATATCAGATAGTAAAAAGTCAAATAACAAAATGCTGAATACGCGGTTAAGTTTAACTACCATAAAAATATGACAATTTTCAAGAACAAAATTTTCGCTGTGCTCTATGCTAAAAGGTTGTTATATAATCCAGATCGAGTGCAGACAATTAAAAACCTTTCAAAGACAATATGGCATACATTAACAATATTCGCCATATACAGAGTTGTTACGAGAATTCTGAAAATAAATCCGCGCGAGTTCAAAATCAAATCCGCGCCAAATCCGCGCGAGTTCAAAATCAAATCGCGATGGGGAGCTGCTTCATCAGTAGGCGAACCAATTTCAAACAAGGGGTAAACAATAACATGCATCACTCATTTTTGGCAGTATGCTACAAATAATAAGAGTAGATTTTTGATTAATTTCCTTCAGGAAAACCCAGCGTAAAACCCCCACAATAAGATTGTCTGCGTTTTTGAGCCAATTAGATGCATTGTTCAAAACAGGAATGTAATTTAAAACTTCAGCGTGAAATAAAACCTGTAAAGAGGGAAACATAAGTCACGATGAGCTAAGTCAAATAAATTGACCGATAACCAACTTAATAAAAATGTCCAGACAAAAACAACCAATGACCCAAGATGTGATCCACGCTGGCCAAGTCCACCCCTGAAGGAGCACAGGACGTTTGAGTGAGTGAAGAAAGCACTCGAACACAACCGATATGTAAAGTATGTCAAAGAGAATGATCCATATTTTGTCAATGGTGTATCAATATAGGTGCGTATTTGTTCAGCCTATTTAATAGTTCTCAATAGCCTTCATATGAGCTAATTTTTCCCTTTCTGATTATTCCTTCTGCTGGATGTTATCTTTTTGTTTCAAAAGAACTTTCAGGAATGATGTTTCTGGATTATTGGATGTCATAGCTCTGATTTCTTTTTCCATCAAATTAAAAATATCTTCTTTAGCCTTCCCTTTCATTCCTACAACTTCTTCTTGCTTTTTGATCTGGTGCCTTGCTTCCTTCTTTGCTTTTTCCTTATTTTTTTGTGCCTCCACTAATTCAAAATCTTTCTTTTGTTTCTGTTTGGATTCGTAAGATTGCCTCGCAAATTTCGCCTTCAAAATCAAGTCCTTTGAAACAACAAATCTGGTTATATCATTCTCAAAACAATGCATGCCACTCAAAATATTTTTACGATTATTGAACTGCTGTTCACTGAGCCTAGTTTGGTTTTCCGGTAACACATGCTTAGATAGTGAAAAATTTTCTTTCCACCTCTGCATTAGAATGAGATACGCAAGTTATGGCTGGCCCACAATTGATACGTTGCGGATGCGTTTGCGTGAATTTGACAGTTTTCCCATAGCTTTTCTGTCAAATTTACGTCAACGCATCCGCAACGTATCAATTGTGGGTGACCCTTTACAATGTTGAGCAATGTTCTCATTTCAGAGAAACTATCGTCCTGGAATAAAAAATCAAGTACTTCCAAATCTGTTTCTGATTCAACCGTTTTAGTTGACAACTTGACACTTGCAAGTACTAGTACTTCGTGAATTTTAGATTTGTCTAATTTAAAATCAATAACATCGACTATAAGTGGACGATTTCTTTGATGGAATCCTTATTTATGATCCTTCCAACCTTGAAATTGCTGACTAGTCTAACAAATTCATTCGGAACATCTTTGGAAAACAAATACGAGACGAAAGCCTTAGTGTGGTCTTTAAAATGCTTATTGAAATGAAATGTTTTAAGTTGATTTCCTGCAGCGTCAAGAATGGATTTGTAAATAATTATATCCGTATCCTTAAGAAAATGTTCCATTTGCATTTTGTTGTTGATGGCTTCCGTTATCTGTTTTGGATCGTAAACTCTTGACATCATAGTGACCAAAAATGCGAGAATACTATCATAAATATCGAAAAGAATAAACTCTTTCTTTTGTTTCTGTTTGGATTCGTAAGATTGCCTCGCAAATTTCGCCTTCAAAATCAAGTCCTTTGAAACAACAAATCTGGTTATATCATTCTCAAAACAATGCATGCCACTCAAAATATTTTTACGATTATTGAACTGCTGTTCACTGAGCCTAGTTTGGTTTTCCGTACCATGTAGATAGTGAAAATTCTTTCCACCTCGCATTAGAATGAGATACGCAAGAATTGTTACATTGATACGTTGCGGATGCGTTCTCTGCAGTTTTCAGTCAAATTTACGTCAACGCATCCGACGATCAAGTTGGGTACAATGTTGAGCAATGTTCTCATTTCAGAGAAACTATCGTCCTGGAATAAAAAATCAAGTACTTCCAAATCTGTTTCTGATTCAACCGTTTTAGTTGACAACTTGACACTTGCAAGTACTAGTTCTTCGTGAATTTTAGATTTGTCTAATTTAAAATCAATAACATCGACTAAGTGGACGATTTCTTTGATGGAATCCTTATTTATGATCCTTTCAACCTTGAAGTTGCTGACTAGTCTAACAAATTCATTCGGAACATCTTTGGAAAACAAATACGAGACGAAAGCCTTAGTGTGGTCTTTAAAATGCTTATTGAAATGAGATGTTTTAAGTTGATTTCCAGCAGCGTCAAGAATGGATTTGTAAATAATTACATCCGTATCCTTAAGAAAATGTTATTCCATTAGCATTTTGTTGTTGATGGCTTCCGTTATCTGTTTTGGATCGTAACCTCTTGACATCATAGTGACCAATTTTTTTTTTTTGTGTTGGCAACACAGCACTCAAAGGCGGCAATTTTGACAGCCTGCTTTTTACATTACCCTGACACTGAAAATAAACACGCTCTGGTTTATTCATTTTGTTAATTCATGTAACTCATTCTGCACGGAAAAAAATCCGTGCCCGGATCCGTGATCTGCAGTTATGAATTCGAGAACAAACAAAAATAAATCGTGAACTGAATCACGTAATCATGAACTAAATCACGTTTTTAGGTAAAAATCCCGAATACGTGAACTAGTTCACGGTCCGTTTTCATTTTCGTGAACGCTTTTGTTTCTGTGTGGGTATATCAATATAGTGTTGAACGAATCCGCGCCAAATCCGCGCCAGAACGAATTTTATGAACAAATCCGCGCCAAATCCGCGAAAATCGCGAAATCCGCGAAATTCGCGAAATCCGCGCTGCCGTAACAACCCTGCATATTGGCTAGCAGGTTGGGAAACAACCTGTTATTAGAGTGCGAACAAGAACAATTAAATTTCAAAGTTTTCAAGACAAGTTTTATTTGTTGAAAACGTCATTTTGAGCCGTACGAATGAGGTATTCCAATCAGTGGTACGAACTTTCATTTGCGCTTGTTGAAATCTGTGCAAAATTAAGGCAAAACAACAGAACCTGCTTGCGACTATCAGTGGCTCCCAAATCTCATGGCGGATACATCCATGATTGAGCGCCAGTCAAGTTCGAAATCATCGGTCCATGCTGTCCAGGAAAAGAAGGCAACCTCTCATCAGCAGCTTCCGGGTCTGGCTTTTCATACCGCAATGCAAAAAAAAGGCCGTTGGCGAGCATTTCCGGATAAAGAAGGCGTCCAAATTCCCGAAGAAGTATTTGATTTGGCAGGCCATATGTAGTTGTGGTCGAAAATCTAAAAGTTTCGCCTCTACCTTGCTAAATCCGTCCTAGAATGGTATAAGATACAAGAGGTCAAATACGTGCCAAAAACAGCCAATCCACCAAACTGTCCAGAACTTCGAGAAGTACTGAGCTAAGGCTAAGCGGAAACTCTGTCTGTCTGTTTGAACTTAATAGACTCAAAAACATCTGAACGGATCGGCGTGAAATTTTGTATGCAGGGATTTTTGGAGCCGGGGAAGGTTTTTATGATAGTTAGAGACCCATCCCTTCTCAGTAGAGGGGGGCTCCCATACAAATGAAACACAAATATTTGCATAGCTCGAGAACCAATCAAGCAAATGGAACCAATTTTGGCATGTGGAAGTTTTTGAATGCAAAAAATGTTTCAACGTTGGTTTGAGGCCCCTCTCCATTCAGAAGGGGAGGCTCCCACACAAATTAAACACAAATTTCTGCATAACTCGAGAAGTAATCAAGTAAATGGAAACAAATTTGGCTGGTGGAGGTTTAGGAATGTAAAACATGTTTCTAAGGACTATAGACTCCTTTCTTTTCTAAAAGGGCGGCTCCCATACAAATGAAACACAAATTTCATCGTAACTCGAGAATTAATCAAGCAAATGGAACCAAATTTGGCATGTGAGGTTTTTTGGAGGCATGACATTTTTTCTATGGTGGTTCGAGACCCCTTCCCTCTGGAGTTGAGAGGGGGCTCTCGCAAACAAAAGAAACAGCTATTTTAACCAAACATGAAGATTTTCCTAGCAACTGAAACACAAAATGTGTATTTCGTTGGGAAAGTAGCATGTTCTGATAGAAGTTTGAACACCTTTTTAGTCAAGAAAGGGGAATGTTTGAGTTACTCTCAGTGCTACATATGCACAAGAAGTTTAATCTAAGGTTATACAAGAGAATATAACGTTCAAACTGACAGGATAAGGCTTGACAAATGTAATATCTATGATATGCTTTTACACAGAAAGAAAAACCGGTAGAAACTACCGATCCAAGGGTTAAATTAAAAACACAAACCTTTGTTTTTTGTGTATAGATAACTCTATCATTGTGAAATAAACAATCGGTTTTGTTGAATCATATGTACAATTTTTTTGGTGCTATTCTTGGATTCTCGGTTACAAATCGATATCGTTTTTTTTTGAGGCATTGAACTTTCGGACTCCAATCTCACACACAACACTAATACACTGAACAACCTCACGATCACATTGAAATTTTCAAAGCCAATTGATGTGATGCTTTTTTGCTCAATGTTGCATTTTTTTTCAGCTGCTAAAGTAGACAGTGATTCTAAGAATATTAATCCGAACAATAAATCAAAGATTTTATAACCTCAAAGGATGGACTCTACCGTGGCCGATTGCATGAAGTGCTATAAATAAAAGCTAAACTGTGACATGGTTCAATGCGATGTAGGCGAGTTGTGGGCTCATTTCACCTGCGTCGGAATGACGGAAGATATTCGAGATTTGAATTGGAGCTGCGAGAAATGTAGTAACGAACTCCAGGTTTCGAAAGGGTCCAGAAAGACTGGAAGCAAGAAGGGAAGCTCAAAGTGATGGTGGATCTACTGGAGGAACTGCGACGGAGTTAAACATCAGTTTGAAAGACGCATTACGTAAGCTGGGGGAAAAACAGCACACAAAAGAGAGAGCTTTAGAGGAAGAGATGGTTCTGAGAGAAAGACGTCTTGAGATGGAACGCGTTCTTCAGGAAAAGCGTAGACGAAAGGAGAAGGAATTTCTCGGAAAGAAGTTGCAGCAAGAAAAGGAGCTGACTGGAACTGGAAGAGGGGAAGAGAGAAGCGATGAATACAGGGACGGAATGAAATCAACAACCACAGCAGACATTGAAGCTCTCTCAAGAACAGTTGGCAGCTCGGCAAGCTGTATCGAAGAACCTGCCCATCTTCAAAGCGCGAAGAAGAAAGATAGAAAATGTTCATAAGTTGTTTTGAATTCACTACCGCGGCGTGTGGTTTCTCCAATCTAGATAATCTGAAACAATTACAAGATACTTTACAAGGTGATGCTCTCGAGGTTGTCCGGAGTCGTTTGGTCCTTCCAGACTCGGTTCCGAATGTTATAAATGATCTTCGCCGTATTTTTGGCAGACCGGAGAAACTTCTGAAGACGCTTCTAAGAAGGTCGGGAATGCACAGGCACCGAGGACCGATCGCTTGAAACCTTCATGCAGTTTGGAATAACCGTAAAGCAGCTATGTGATCATTTGGAAGCTGCTAAACTAAGGGAGCACCTATATAATCCGATGCTCGTCCAAGAACTGGTCGAGAAGTTACCATCCAATTACAAAATAGACTGGGTCCGTTTTAAGCGAGGCAAGATAGGAACACCTTTAAGTATTTTCACCGATTTCATGATTGACATCGTAGCAGATGCATCCGAGATATCCGAGTTCTCATCGCAGTCCGGAAAAAAACAGACCGAAGCGGAAGGAATTTATGCACGTTCATAACACTACTTCCGATAAACAAGAACCTCATGCAGCTCATAGACATTGTGTGCAACACTGCACGGCGCACTTAGTTGAAGTGTAATCTTCCGAATGGTTTCAGTCACATTGTACTTCGGGGACTTCGCCCTGGACATTTTGGCGTTCCTGGATCGTCATCCACACTCCTCGAAGAAGCCGTGGCCAGAGAGCTGAATGTTCAAGGCTTTATAGAGCCGTTGGTGGTGTGAACCTAATGGTTTCTGCACGCGGTGCGAAAGAAAGATTGCCCTTGAAGGGTGTCCGCACAGTTGCCGAATTAAAACTACCGAAGCAGAGCTTGCATTACGAAGAGATAACTACACGGTACCCACATCTAAATATTCTGTTTGTGAGCTATGGGCTCGAAGAACCGAGAATTATGCTAGGGATGGACAATTTGAACGTGATTGCTCTCTCTCGAATCGCGAATTGGGGCACCTGGAGAGCCAGTTGGTGTGAAGTTCAAGCTAGGATGGACGATTTACGGCCCACAACCAGGCGGAGCCGTAGCATCAGAAGTTAGAGTCCACTTTCATTCGGTGGAGCCGATGACCTCAATCAAGAACTTCAGTTCTTGTTAGACGATCTCTCTGTAGTTTCAATGGTGGAATCAGCCGAAGATGAGTGGGCTCTGAACCATTCTGCAAGTGACGACAAAACGAGTGGATGACCGCTACGAAACAGGGTTACTATGGCGACGAGATGAACGGAGGTATCCAGACAGTTACCCTATGGCGATGTCAAGGTTTGAAGCGCTTGAGAGGAAATTGGAGCGAAACACAGAGCTCGGTTCGAAGTATCATCAGCAGATAACCGAGTACCTAATAAAGGATTATGCGCACAAAGCTACAGCGGAGGAGTTAGCAGGTATGAAGAATGGTATCTCTGGTGCGTCTGGTATCTTCCTCTGAACGTGGTTCTCAACCCTCGGTAACCTGAAAAAAAATCGCTAAACACGGAGCTGCTAATTGGCATCGATCTACTGGTACCACTACAGTCAGCAATCGGCAAGTTCCGTGAAAGAAGTGTGGCGTTTGGTGGAGACATCCAAGAGATGTACCACCAGTTTTGAGCGGCCGACAAAAGGTTCCAAAGCTTTCTCTTCCGATCAGATCCTACCAATCCTCCCGAAACATATGTGATGGATGTTGGAACGTTTGGTGCTACGTGTTCTCCATGTTCCGCCTAATTTATTAAAACTTGAATGCGGCGCACTTCGAGCGTCTCGCCGCAGTGATACAGAAACACTATGTAGATGATTACTACGACAGTATAGATTCAGTAGACGAAGCAATCAAGATCGCTACTGAAATAAAATTTATCCAATCTCGGGGCGGGTTTCATATCAGAAACTGGGTCTCTAATTCCTCAAGATTTCTGAAAGCGATGGGAGAGAAACCAGCAACGTACGCTGCACACTTTCATCAAGATAAGGAAACGTTGACAGATCGCGTTGTCGGAATAGTTTGGAACCCGGAGAACGATGTTCTTTCTTTCTACGGCGAACCGTCCTGAATACCAATTTACGTTTCATGGGGTCAATAGACCCACTAAAAGGATCGTTTTAAGCCCAGTGATGTCAATGTTCGACCCTCTTGGATTATTATCACCCTTCACAATGTACGGACGAATGTTAATACAAGACTTGTGGAGAACTGGCTGTGGAAGAGACGAACCGAAAAGTGGATTCGGTGGGCTAAAGTATTGCCGACCATTGAGGCGATTCGAGTGCCACGCTGCTACTTCCGACAAGAAAGTTCCGTCGACATCCAAGATCTTCAACTTCACATCGTTACGGATGCCAGTACAAAGTGCATACGGTTGTGCGGCATATTTTCGGGCGATTGTCAACGGAAGGATACAATGTACACTGGTGACGTACCGTGTTAAAGTTGCTCCTTTGAAACCGATGTCCATAAAACGGCTTGAGCTGCAAGCGGCAGTATTAGGAGCAAGGTTGGCGGTAGCGGTGCGAAACAATCACTCGTTTAAGGTCAGTCAACAGTTCTTTTGGACCGACTCTTCAACCGGGCTGTCCTGGATTACTTCTGATGTGCGAAGGTACATGGAATTCGTTGGATTGCGGATCGGGGAGATTCTGTTTCTTATCAACGTGCTGAACGTGGCGGACCAATTAACAAAATGGACCCGGGATCCAGAGCTGAACCCAGATAGCGAGTGGTTTACTGAACCCAAGTACTTCTACCGAGAGGAGGCTGAGTGGCTGAAACAAAAGACTTTGTTGACTACCACACAGGAAGAACTAAGAGTCCATTTGCTTGTTCACGACATCCAGCTACTTGCACAAGTTATCGATGTCAATCGTACCTCTAAATGGATCATTTTGATCCGGCACTGTGGGTACTGTCGTCAGATTTATGTCAAACTGTCGCAGGAAGGTTAGCGGAATGCCAATCGAAACACTGTAGTCTCACCGATAGGCAAACAAGAATCATCAAACCGTTAAACTATTCAGTACAACGAACCCCGTTGAAGCAAGTTGAGTTTGAGAAGGAAGAACGAATTCTCATTAGGATGGCACATATTGAATCACTTGGGGACGAGGTGGCAATACTCATGAGAAACGCAAAGGGTGCAGTGATTACCAAGGCAACTGGGAGCTGTCTGTAGTGCAGGATAAATAAAAACCGACCGCAGATACCGAGGATGGCAGCATTAACCATCCAAAGTGTAAAGGGTAAACTTTTGAAAACTATCCGTTGACGCGGCGGACATCGACCCTCGAGTATACAATGCGGACAACCCGTAATCGAGAAGTTTCGGAGCAGATTACACAGATCTGTCTACTGTTGTGGGATCCTTTGAACTGACTAGAAGGGTATATATTGATCGTTTTATACGTACAAAATTGGTAAAGCAGTGTTAGTACTTGAAATGAAATTGGTTGCTCTTCTCTCTTCATTGATAGCACCAGCTATTTTTCATCCGTTTACAAAAGGTTAACTCCATTTATGAGGCCCTTCAGCTTCGTGGCCGTAGATAACCTTGGACCGTTCGTAGTGACAGTCGGCCGCCGCAGTGAGAAAAGGTGGATAGTCCCACTCACATGCTTGGTTGTCAGGTCGATTCATCTCGAAGTCGCCTATTCGTTAACAACACGGTTCTGCTTAATGGCAATCCGCTGATTTATTTGTCGACGTGGTCCACCTACAGAATTTTTCTCGGACAACGGAACAAACCTGGTGCCCACAAGGAATAAGTTGAAAAAACTATAAGGGGGTTGTACGCAAAGTTGACGTAGGACTACGTAACTATTTCGAAATAATCTACATAAATATCTATGCATATACATGTACATCATATTATGATATGACTACCTACTGGATCATACATATTTCCCTCCAGATTTGATAAATTTGCCAATGAGCTTGACACGACTGCATTAAAAAGCACAACTGCATTAAAAGCCACTTGCTTGCAACAGCCGCTGAGTCATCATTGTAGCTGGTTGCTCGTCCGCGTACTTTTTCTGCAGGGTACTTGCAACCGTCAGCTGTCAGAGCAGTACTGGCCCATTGCCGCTCTGCACAGCTCCATGGCTGCCGAGCGAATGAAGAAAATTTGAAGGTGTCCCTCTTTTATATCGTGCACTGCTGCATGTGAGACATTCCTTACTTAAATTTGAAGTCTGTGATAGGAAAGTACTGTGCATTTAGTGAATTTACTCTGAAAAATCGGCATTATAAGACATCACCTTATATTTGTGTTAATTTCAATAAATGAATGTTAAAAATCAATAGTTTTAAATATTGAAATCGAAGCGTGGAAAACGTCCCGATCGATTGGTGCAAACATTTTGGAAATCAATCGTGGAATGACTTAGTTATTAACGTTCAAAACCTATATATTTTTCGTGACGCTCCAAATTTTCGCAATTCGAACGTGAACCGTAGTATTGAAAACACAGACGTAGTCCTACGTCAAAATTCAAAACATAGAATCAGAATGCACCGTTCACGTTAGCTCGCACAAAGTGGGCTTTCAATCCTCCTGCCTCTCCTCACATGGGGGAGTTTGGGAACGACTCGTGAGGTCCGTGAAAGAAGTGCTGATAGTTCTGGATGATAGCAGACGGTTAACTGATGAGATTCTGGTAACATCGATTGCTAAGGCTGAAGACATCATCAATTCTCGGCCACTTAGATACGTGGTCCAAGAAACGGACAAGGCAGAAACCCTCAGCCCAACAAGAGCGAAATTATTTTTTTTGATTTATTGTTCGGATTAACATAGGAAACAGTCCTAGGAATCACTGTTTACTTTAGCAGCTGCTAAAGTAGACAGTGATTCCAAGGACTGTTTTCTATATTAATCCGAACAACGAGAAATGAAACAAAATCATGCGAAATTGCATTAAAATCTCAAGTAATTCATGTTAAGGGCCTAAAAGCCATTTGTAAACAATGACTTTAAATGTCGATTTCTCTTGAATCTTAAATCACTCTCGTAAAATGAAAGCATCATCTGGTAGAAGAATGTTAGTTCTACCAAATGGAGTAGCTGGATGTAGGGAAGCGGAACCTATTCTCACCATAGTACATATATCCATCACATTCTGCAGCCATCCAACTTCAAACGTAAAAAGATGTTTAATTTCTCCAATAAATGGGCGCAGTAATGAAGAATATATAATCATGGCAAATAAAATTAGGTCTTGAATACAATTAAAAGCTACAAAAACGTTTCGGAGACTTACTATTTCGTAAAATAAATGAGCAGTCAGATTTTCAACACAATTTCTTACCTTTGCACTACAAATTCGTCGTATTGATCTAACCGTACTAAGGAATATACTCGAGCCAGACTCAAAGTTTCCTCTTTAATTGCACTATATCCTCACACATTTCCGGTGCGTAATTGCACAAACCATAAAAATCACACTTCACTTTTTACACTAGCCACACTAGAATCTACGAATACGTTATAAAATACTAGAAAACTATGGGATTAATTTTCACAATAATTTAAATACGCTTGCACCTATTCTGAACCGTGTTAACAATTGACGTAATCGCCTGATGTTGCACTGCTCACATACTAGCATACACATCAACGCTAGTGTAGTGTTCAATCATTCATAGAGCATTCTTTGCCCAACGTTTGGTGAGTCTTGTTGTCAATATTCTCATGGAAGAATAATAAACAAACCCTTTCATTTTGTCTTGGTTATATGCATGCTATCCAACACACGTGAAGTGCTGTCAAATGATCTACTTCATTTTTGGGTGTAGTAGTGAAGAGCGTTAACTTGTTTGTATTTTTTTCTTGATTAAAATCAGTACGATTAACATATGTACATAGATGGGATTAATGTTTTTCGTGATATTATTAATATAGGTACATAGCAGTTGTAACTTTTTCCGTATTAAATTGGAAGAAAATTTATCAGAATCGAATGCTTTGTGTGTTGCTAAACGATTAACGGTAAATGGACGAATAAATTTTGAATAACTTGTGTACTCAGTGCTCAGTATTCAGTGCAAATTCACCGATTTCCACTGAGGTCTGCTTATTGGAGCTCAATATAGGTACCGCTTCCTATGTAGGAAAAATTAATTAGTCTAAAACGTGCAAATGTTCTTTAGAGGGAATATTAAAAAGTTCTAAATTAATTAAAATCTATTATAAAATCCACATTTTGTTAAACATCAAACATATAATTTGCTCTAAAAATCAGATCCTTTCAATCAGGTTAGACGGCATATAAATAGATACATAAATTACATAAATCAACTGTTTGCCATTCGCCGTCGGAACCAATCTGCAAGAGGAAAGGGTTTGGAAACTAAAATCTTTGATTTATTGTTCGGATTAATATAGGAAACAGTCATTGGAATCACTGTCTACTTTTAGCAGCTGAAGTAGACAGTGATTCCAAGGACTGTTTCCTATATTAATCCGAACAACGAGAAATAAAGCAAAATCATGTGAAATTGCATTACAATCTTGCTTTTTACTTTTGTTTTGGGTGTAGCGGGTGTCATTTCAAAATTTTGAAAATAAGAGAGCTAAAGTGAAAGGTTTTTGTCCGCTAACAACTTCATTCACCATTCGAACGGAAAAAACATACAAAATTGAATTATATTTGAATTACGTGCGTTCGTAAGTAGTTCAATTTTTTATCCGAGTATCATAGTATCAAAGCCCAACGGAGGCAGAATGGTAACAAAAGTGAAAAATTCCGGTCTGAGTAAGCCTGGTATAAGGATAAAAATTAGTTAGATTCACGCCAATTCCAACTGTACGTGTCGGCGTCACTCGCGACTACTGTCAAATTTTCCGTTGCCGTTTCGTGTCTGTTTACATTGCGTCTTTAGTCAGCTTCTGACTAAATTTTATGTGTTGTCTTACCTTCCTATATTTTTTGTCCAATACTGAGGCATATCGTAGCAAGGGCTTTACATGCACAGATGCTGAAAAGCCCAAAAACTATAATTCTCACCATCACTCTTTATAACCAATGATACGCTGCTGCAATTAATTGTTGGCCCGTCGTTCGTCGGTAAACATTTAGATTTCAACTTGAAAAAAAAATCTGCTGTTGAATCTTCTTAGCAACGGTAGCTATGCAACTACCACTAGGCCGATAACAACTTAGAAAATGAATGTCTAGATGATTTAGGGTTTGATTGACTAATAACTGTTGCTACAGCATGGTTCAAGGCTTACTGTGTATTTACCACCAGCAAGAAATAAAAACAATCCTCCTTCCAAGAGAAAAAAATTGTCGTTTCCTCATGTTAAGCAAAACTAAGTTTTACCATAACTTATGAAAACCAATTTGTGTAACAAATCGTCGGAAAATTCCACCTTTCTAACATTAAACTTCCATTCAGGGAAAACCCCAGAGGCGTATGCTTCCTAGATTTACAACTTCAGGCACCTTCTATGGCATGAAAGGAGGAAAAACTTTTGTCGTCTCATCTCGGTTACAACTACGGAAGAGTAAATTCAACTTGTAAAGAAAAACAAAAAAAAAACTGTAAAAAAACAAAACAAAATAGGATGAAAAGAGGAGAAGGTCACCGAGGGCAAACACACGGCCGGTTTGCTAATTAATTCCTACCTTCTTTCGCGTCAAACCGGGTGTGGGTTTGTAACCTAATTTCATTCTTTTCCCTAGCACTTAGTTGCCGTCGTCTTAACGGGGATGAAAGTAATCACTCATTGACTATTCGAGTAGGTTTGACACTCACCTGGAACGGAAATAGACCTTTAGAGGTCTGGAAAAAAAATGGATGCAAACAATATCAAACTCAAACGAACGGGGAAAGTAAGCATCTTTGCTCTGCAGCCAATTAGGCAATATAAATAAGCGGGATTCATTGTGGACCCGGTTATAGTGAAGCGGAAAACCTAAACGACCGAAAAGTTTTTCCATCAGCATTCATTCTCCCGGGAACGGTGAATGTATGATTTGCGGGAGTTGAGTTTTCTTTTCCCTGACAGAGGAAAATTAACGATTTTTCTCAACAAGGAAGAGTTTAAAATTGGGATATTCTGGTAAATTTAAAGAACACTTTTAGTCAACTGTCATTTGTCATCTGAGTTATGACATTTCGTTTTGTTCCTTGTCCTGGATCAAAGTTGACTTGGCATAAATTGTATACAAGGACAACGGAGCGAAAGTGACTCTTGTCACCACGTCACACGAAGTTATGTAGGTGAAGGTTGCTGGGATACAAAATGACCGCCGTCATGGCGATCGCTTCCCATTTCGGGAATTTTCGAGGCAGAAAGCTAAGAAAATGCAGATTTCACTCGTAAATTATGGACAGTCCTATAGAAATCAACAAAAATATCACAGACAGCTTAGAAACGTAATATT
>JASCZW010007004.1:0-76738 GCA_034211315.2 Aedes japonicus | reverse complement strand
GGGGTTATATTGCTGCACAGATAACCCAGATTGAAGCTAGACGCTAACTTCGATGACTCTTTTGAAACACCAGCTCCTGGTTCCAACGGACCGGAGTGGTTGCGTGTGGATGCAGAGCATTGGGAGATTAGTCAAGACTTTTTGGAAAACGGTCAAGAGCCACCCGAAGAGGAGCGCAAAAGGTGAAGGTGATGCATTGACAGCCCAGCCAAAGCGGCGCAACAGTCACTACGCGCGGAACGGATCGTTCTTGAGCGACGTTCCGACTTGCCTCTCGTCGTACGTTCATCTGGCTCTCTTCGGTCAGAACTCTGCAAGCCTGGAAGGGAAAGAAGTTCGACTCCGGCCCGACTCCAAACGAGACACAGGTCGCCGCGAAAGCAAAGTCTGGCAACGGTTGGCACCAGGAAGACGACTGCAAGAAAAGAGATGGACGGTTAGCGAGAGGTGTTTGTTCTCCCCAGCCCGGTGTGTTAGTACTTCCTGAGCCAAAATATGTATTTATTTTTTTCTTGACTATCTAGCCGCTAGACGTAGGGGAGTCTGGTACAAAATGCACCGTTTAAGCAACATCGTTAATTACTTGGCAATAGGAACTGAAATTTAGGAATACGTTATTGAGTATGGTGCATTACGATGTTTTCGTTGTTGATCGAATGTAATTTGAATTCAAAACGATGATTTTCCGTGATTTTTTAAACCTTTTCCAATTTGATCCCAAGACGACTCGGGTTAAAACACTCGTTTAATTGCTCAATATGCAACCCAAAATTGGCGTTAGGCACACCACAACACTGGGATATGAAGCACCACGTTAATGGGATAGCATTCACCGCATGTAAAAAGTAAAAACACGGCTATTCAAAGTTACTCATTAGAGTTGTATAGTGAGGAGGTTGCAACATATCGCCACGTCCTCTTAGCTCTTAGTTTAGTAGTCAAGCAGCCAATGGCTATAGAATAAAGACGTCACGCAAAATGTGATATGTTTCTCATTGTATACACGCTTAGAAAAAAGTACCCAAAGGAACAGTTAAGTGTGGTTTGCAGGTAATTGTGTTTATCTTCCATTGGGTTCAAATTTCTTACATTTGGGTACAATTTTACCAGAAGTAAGTTACCCCAATGTTGGCTTCATACACTTCACCGCTCCACTGAGTACTTTTTTCTAAGCGTGTGGACGTATACATGCGTGCGTTCTGCCTCAGTTGTAGTTTTGCATGTGTGCGATATATGTGAAGTGAATCTATTATAAACCATGGATATTAAAAGTAAAAGTTTATTTTAATAACACTATTATTTACATGTGGGGTACAGTCGGGGCAATTTCTTCAATTTTGATGTTATTTTTTGTATTTAGAGTCTTATTAAACAACAAAATTATGAGTTATTCTGATTTATTTAAAAATTGATAAAATATCATTCCATTAAAGCTATAGTTTTGAAGATTTGAGCATAATTATTGAGTACCCCACCAGTGCGTTTTGTACTGTTCTCCCCTACATTTCACTCTTTTCTGATTGAATGCAGAATAATACATATAACTGGTTCTTTTTTATAATTTTCCAGATAGCAAAATTTCAGGAAGTAGCCCTACATAATCGAAGTTTTGCACATCGTCCATTTTTTTGTCCACACCGTGGCAACATTTTTACCACCTGTTCCTCCCAAACAGCCACAGTCCGAACCACTCTCCGGTGAAGTGGCTATGCATTTGTCGTCGCACCATAAAATTCACCCGCTTGACGCGCTATTTTTCGCTCGTCCAAGTAAGCGCGCATCTATACACATCACAGCACAACAAACAGCCGTGAGCATGACCTGGCTAAGCAGGCCAGTCATCAACATGTACCCACTCCGCCGTCGTCGCCCGTACCTGCTATGGCAACGTATTTTCCCTCCCCGCCTCACTCTCGACTCGAGCTCTTTTTGTTGGTTAGTGGAACTCTTCGTCATCGCGTAATATCTTGATATGACAATCTGATTTTTATAATCTCGTGGTCCCCACCGCCGCCGCCTTCCGCCCGCTCCCGCGCGTTCTTCATTAGCACACCGTCCAAACGGTGGACCGCGCTGTGCTGTGAGTTGCGATGGATGAGATATTGATTATTCAAAGTTCCAAAAACAGAGTGTAGGGTACTTGGAAGCGCGATCCGTCTTCGTCCTCTGCTTTGGAATCGAGTTCGTTTTTCATTAGCTCACAATATTCTCCTCTTTTTCAACACTCTTGACGACGACGACGACGACGACGACGACGGCGTTCAGACGACTTCCCCCAAAACCTTGGCGGCAGGTTTCAGACCCCCTCCCGCCCTGGGACTATCCTGCCCAGTTTGTTGTACGAGCAGTTGAAGAGCATGTGTTGTCTGTTGTTACCATCACAGAACTTCGCTGCTGGTTCTTCTGTTGTTGTTGGTGGTGCATGTGCTCTTATTCACCAACACACGTTCGACCTTTATCAACGACAAACATCAGCAGTCGCACATACAATCAGCCTCTGCCTGAGCTCCATAGTAGAGTGGTTGTTGCTTGCCACACAGCGCAGCACACAGTTTGCCTCGTTCGCTGCTTTCTGCTGCCTGGGTATAAAAATTTTATCAATAAATAAAATCTTATCAACACTTGGAGATCATTTTCAGCCTTCTCTCTGTGTGCTGTTGTCCCTGCACCCTTCCGCAGACTCCCCCCTGCCGAAAGACCCATGCTGGCAGCAGGCAGAATCGAGCATTCCCTCTCATCTGAGCAGCGACAACAACATCAGCCAAAACGTGCGCTTAGATACTCTCACTCTCTTTCTGTCCTGAAGCAGGAGATTCTCTCGCGGTTTGAATTTCTCGTGAGTCAACACACTGCCTGAGCTATGGACTGCTATGACTGATAGAACAATCTATCTAAACTAAACCAACGACCAACCGGCCAACTTTGACGACAACGCGTGCGATAGCGCAGCACTGACGGACTGAATGTTGGTGTTGTTATTTCTGTTCACTGTGGGTTGTTGTGATTGTGCATCAGCTCAGCGCTCGCTTTATTTGCCTCCCGCTCTTCCCTAGGCACCGCGTCCGCGGACGCTGTACAATAACAATATAAATCCTCATCACGCTTTGATCGACGCTCGGCTTTTGACGTAGACTACGTCTTACGGCAAGGGTAGGGTGTCAAATGAAAATCTAAAATATTGCGACCGTCACGAAAAACCGTACGTTTTGTACGCGAATAACTCAAATAATCCACGATAGATTTACATGATTTCTTCCTCAATCGGTCGGAAATTTTACCGCGCGTCAATTCAATTGTCAAACATTATTCTCAAATAATAGTAAACTATTGAAAATAACGCAAATATAAAGTGATGTCTTATAATGCCATTTTGCAGAGTAAATTTACCAAATTTCCTATCACAGATTTCAAATCGAAGCAAGGAACGTCTTGCATCATCTTCTTCTTCTTTGTGTTAGAGAGAGACTTTAACCAATCATGTCATTTGTCTCTCCATGTCGTCTCGCATGCAGCTGAGCCGGGTATAAAACGCACACTCAGGAAAAATTTGCCTCAGTCGTTTGACAGCATTGAAGCTGTGCGGAGCTGGTCACCAGGCAGCTGGCTTCGCATCTGCTGCTCCATTTGCCGGCAGCGGAGCTGGTCGCATAGGCAGCTGGTGGTGTACCATGTACCAAGGCTCTCCTAAACAGCGATCGTCGCGATGAGGTAATATGGCGGATTATGGGGGCGCACAATCGCGTCGGTTTGTGCAAGCCGCCATCTTACCTCATTGTGATGATTGTTTCGCCGCGACTTCGAAAACGCTGCTGTTTGGAGGAAAGCGTCTTTGGGGCGAGCAGCAGTAGGTGGAAATAATCTGTCCTTTTGAGGACAATAAATTTAAATAAAAGAGTTGTTTATTGAAGAACTAATCTTAAATTTAGTTCGGTGGTCGTTGGAGGGTTTGCCAGCTGGTAGGCGCAATCCGTAAATTGATAATCTGTCCTTTTGAGACAACCAATTTAATAAAAAGAGTTGTTTATACAAGAATTAAACTTTTATTTCGTTCGGTTTGTGCGGCTAATATGGTGCCGATTCGTTCGCCGCAACTGCAAAAACGCCTCCATGGAGGGCGAGCCGTCGGGAAAATTTTATCCAGCTGGTTGGCGAAACCCACTAATAAATAATCTATCCTTTTGAGGACAACCAATCCAGCTCAGGGAGTTGTTTATATAAGAATTAAATTAATATTTCGTTCGGTTTGTGCGCCATTTAATCTAGGGCCGATTTGTTCGTCACGACTGCAGGACAATTCTCCGTCGGTGAAAAAATTTTCCTAGCTGGTTGGCGCAACCCACGATGAATCAATAAATCAATTAAATTTCTAATTTAAGAGAGTTATTTGAATAAGAGTTTATCTTACATTTCGGTCGATTGGCAGTGATATTGGATTTTGCCAAGTCGTTACTAGGCAACAGTTTACTTCTAAATTTGTTTTTAATTTCATTCTTTGTCTTACATACTTGATTACAATTTTTAAGTGATTTAGCCCAGTAGGCTCTTCAGCTTTGTTTTAAGTGTTTTATGTGTTTAATGTGTTTATTGTGTTATGTGTTTTAATTAATTATTCAGATCAGCCCTTGGGGTATTGTTAGTTAAAATTTGATAACCAAATTCTACAACTACAACTACAATTTAAAAATCCTAGGGGCGAGGAACTAGATTCCGGATGATCTGGTGATCCGATGTCAGGCAGCGTGCCCTGTACCGATTGATAGACTCACTAAAACGATCGTGGAGCATTTTTATCTCGGCCAGACGGTGGAGCTCAGATGTTCTTGTCCTCGGAGTGGCAACAGTGTACTATGCAGTGGATCCATAAAATCAGACCATATTTTTTTAACCTTATATTTCCAATTTTGGCCAAATGTATTCAGCACATATTAAAATGTAGAATATAAGAGTTTTCAATGAAAAAGTAAGAGTGAGCGGTTGTGTATTCTTCGAAGGGCTTATTCATACCAACACCTATATAACTAAAAGAATATAGTGGGAATTTTAATGTTTTGAAATGGAATGGCCGATTGATCAAATGAGAAAGTCATTTAGATGTTATAAAGAAGCTTTATATTCCGTATAGTATACCAAATATAGCCGAATGCCCGGAGCGTTAATATAAATAAATGCCCGGAGCGATGAAATAAACAAACTTTACTGAAATTCGTCCGAACAAGAATCCTTAATGATATCAATATCCATCGAAAGTTTTCGACTCAATATTGTTAGTTGGTGACATTTTATGGTCCAGTACAACAAACGCCTTGTTAAGCATGTCTTTGCAAAGGTATAACTGGTTGAATATCGTTTCTAGCTAAATTATTGTATGAGTTACAGTTAAAATTGTAATCGTGCGCTACATAATCGACAGAGCCAAGGGACATGTACCCTATATACTTATATATAACCTTACAACAACTGCAAAATAATTTTTGTTACTTTCTGTTTGATAAAACTTCCTAAACTTTGAACATTTTTAGAGACGCTTACACATTTGAAAATGTTGCAATTGATTATTGTGTTTTCATAACAATCACTAAACCTGTCGGATATTTTCTAATAACGAATTTTATCGTAATTTGAATTCTAGTGTATTTCAATGTTTATCATTACCCTTGAAATTCAGAATTGCTCAAATTGCCTAAATTCTAATTCTTTGAATCTTTGAAGTTGAATTATGCAAAGGCATACTACAACTCAGATTGTATACAAATGATCCGAATGGTATGGTATTTAAATGGTGAATGTTGAAAAGGAGACAAGGTATCAGTCAAAATATATGTTTGTATGTACGTATTATAGAATTTCCTCCGCTGGCTGTCGTTACTGAAATCCCCCAAACGATGCAAAACATTGTTGATGGTTGCGGCGATGGTGAGAATTCCTAGATGCAGGCCATTCAGGCACAGTGTGACATACGAATAAACATTTATTAATGTTAAGTTATTATGATTATAAGAATGAGTAAAACTATCATAAATTTAATAATTTTATATTCCCTAACAGATCCTCAACTATCTTCTAGGCCTTAAAGATAGTCCATCATAAAACGTGCAACCGTGACCGTGTCATCATTTAAACCAAAAGGCCCTTTTCAGGGCCATCAAAGAGTTATAAAGAGTGTACAAGAGAATTTTCTCACGCACTGACTTCATAAAACCAAACGGCCCTTTTCAGGGCCACCAAATAATATCTCAAGAGCGTACAATAGAATTTTCTTACATACTGGCTTCAAAACGCAGGTCTAATGTCCCATAAGAGCCGCACCCGTCATATTGTGGCTAAAACTGCTTCTATCGGTAAGGGTAAGCGACCGGCACGAATAATTGAAACCTTTTTAACGCTAATTATAGCCACACAGAATTTCCCTCACATTATAATGCATCACTTGGTTTAACGTAGTCTTCGTCAACCGGTCGTGTCTTGTACACAACCCCACTGATTTTTATTCATTAGAACGCGACCAGATAGGGAAGTCAGTGGCCTCCCGTCGGTCTTCGGTCTTCGGTTCGGTCCTGGCCTGGCCTGGAGCAGTACAATTGAGCCACTATATCAGCCCATCAGAGATCGACCCAAACTTGATGAGTTACACTGTGATTGGTGGTGGAAGATTTGGTCAAACATGGTTTGTTCGAAAGTTGGGGTATGTTTAAGGGAGCGGTACTTGGAGGCTCGTGTTAACTGCATTCCACTATGTAATTGTTAATGGCTGTTTTTTTAAGTATGTTTTTTTTTTCTGTTTCGTAAATGTTAAAGGGCGAACACGAAATTATTGCGACACCGAAAATGTCATGCCAATTTTCATATAATGTTTAGAATCAAACCAAAATTTTAGGGTAGTTTTATACATATATTTACTTCAAAAATCAAAAGAAAAGTTAATCGATGGAGCCTTGAGTGTAAAATTGAACGCATTTTCGCTTGATGCCCTCCATCAAAGTCTTTACAGTGTCATCCGGTACCAGTTTCTCAGTTTTTTTTCCATTTTCTTAACATGTCCTTCTCGTCTTTGACTGTCTTCTTGCTCTTCCGAAGTTCCCGCTTCATTTGCCCAGTACTGCTCCACCGGGCGCAGCTCCGGACAGTTTGGCGGATTCATGTCCTTTGGAACAAAATGGACAGAATTGGCCTCATACCACTCCAGGACACTTTTAGAATAGTGGCATGATGCCAAATCTGGCCAAAATAGCGGAGCTTTGTCGTGCTGCTGCAAGAACGGCAAAAGGCGCTTCTCGAGGCACTCAGATTTGTAGATCTGTGCTATTTACTGTGCCCTTTGTCACGAAAGGCTCACTCCTCAGTCCGCAAGAGCAGATGGCCTGCCAAATGAGATATTTGGAGGCGAACTTCGACATTTTCTTCTTCTTAAATTTGTCGTCCACATAGAACTTGCTCTTGCCGGTGAAAAACTCCAACCCCGGAATTTGCTTAAAATCGGCTTTTATATACGTTTCGTCGTCCATCACACAGCAGCCATATTTTGTCAGCATCTTCTCGTAGAGCTTCCGTGCCCGAGTTTTAGCCGTCGATTGTTGCCGCTCATCGTGGTTTGGGAAGTTCTGTACTTTGTATGTATGTAGTCCAGCTCTCTTCTTTGCATTCTGGACGTAGCTCTGCGACATGCCGATCTTTTTAGCCAAATCACGGCTTGAGACGTTGGGATTTGCTTTAATCATCCGCTTCACCTTTCCCTCCGTCTTTTTGTTCTCCGGTCCCGGTTTTCTCCCAGCTCCTTTGCCGTTGTACAACGTCAACCGCTCCTGGAACCGCTTCAACACTCTGGAGACGGTTCAATGGTGAATCTTCAACATTTTTCCCAACTGCCGGTGCGACAGGTCAGGAAATTCCAGGTGTTTGGAAAGAATTTGTTCTCTCGACTCGCGTTGGTTCACCTCCATTTTCGTTGAATCAAAAAACACGACTTCGAGTTTGACAGCATGTAA
This sequence comes from Aedes japonicus, assembly GCA_034211315.2. NCBI lineage: Eukaryota > Metazoa > Arthropoda > Insecta > Diptera > Culicidae > Aedes > Aedes japonicus. The sequence continues at coordinate 68,756 of JASCZW010007004.1, read as the reverse complement.
ACAATACACATCAATGAGAAAGTGTGCAAAATTTGGTTGATTTTTACCCAATTGTAAAAAAGTTATGCCCTGTTGAATGTGTCGCAATAATTTCGTGTTCGCCCTTTACAACCTTTTCTAAATAATGTACAGGGTTGGCTTTATTAAGTGAACCAAAAATAAAATGCCATTGCTTGGAATTGCAATGCAATGTTGAATTGGTTCTTCCTAGGTTTTCTTAACATAACATATTGAGGGATAGACTAAGAGTTCAATTCGGTCACCTTTTGCTATAATGACTGCCTTGGGTTGTTTTGGAAAAGCATTACAACCGGCATGCATTTCTCAAAAACGAATTACGTATCGTGTAATATTCACAATTTCTAAATGTGGACACTCTCTCTACCAATCATTCGCTATAAACAAAAATCAATTGATTCCTTCGTCAGGTCGTGCTGGATTGGCTGATTATTGTCTCCATCTGGAACCGGGAACGCTGAAGCAAATGGCAGGATGCACCCTTTAGCGATCGGACGTTTGATAATCCTCTTGCCAGTATGAAGCGAGCCAACTCTGGTCCTTTCCCGGTTGAAGTTCCACAATTTGAGCAAGAGTCCAACGCGTTGTTTGTTATTGCTCATCCACAACGATGACGAGCTTGCTGGGTAAGATCTAGGACAGAACCTGACAGCTCAAAAAGAAATGCCCTCTTTTAAATTTATGTTGGCTATGACTAGAGGGGATCGCTTCAGTGTTGCCAGACATGTTTACGAAATAATCTTATTAAAAAAAGTAACAAAAACTAAACAAAATTTGTCGATTTTTTTATACTTGGTGATCTACACTGAGTAGCAATAAAAAGCCGAGAAAAAATTTGCTTCCAAAAATGCGTAATAAGGGAAATGCTTTTTTGAGTAGAATTTGTCGTACATAATGCTTCCTACATTTTCTTTTTCAGTGAAAATGGCATAGAATATAGATAAAATAGCGAAGGGATGTTATAGTATAAAATTATAATACCAATTTTAATTGTATTCACATATCTACACATTGTGATCCTGCTGCAATCATAGACGGGCCCGCTCATGCACTACTAACCTTAGATAAATTATCACAACCACCGAAAAAACAAAATATATTTAAAATTATTTAAAAATACTTAGGAGTTCTTTGGATGACCTGAAATTACAAAGAATAGTATATCTACAATATCGATGTGCTGCTGCTATAGTGGAAAAAATAATTGATGTGATATAACCACAATGGAACTGACTCTTAGCTTCGGGTCCTGGAATCCCTACTGAGCCCTTGCGGTGCGTCAAGTTCCAGCCAGTTCAGCGCAAGGGTCTTGCTTCAAATTTACATTAACTAAAAACTTAACACTTAATTTTACATGCCATGACGTAAATTTCAGTCACAACACTTTTTTAAGGGTTTTTAAATATTTCTTAAAACAAATCTAAAAGTTTATAAATCTATTTAATGTTACTAGAGAGAGCAACTGCTATTGCAGTGTTGCAGTCGTGTAAATTTCACTGTTTTAACCCATAAAATTAAATTCACGTGACTTTTTTTAGGCTCTTGGTGTGATATTGCATTGTAAGGCATTATTTCGCACCATATTGTGTTTACTTTTGGGTGACAACCATTATTATTGGATTTGTGTCTATTTGCACAGAAAATTATGCGATTTATTTATTCACATGACAAGAAATGTAAATCTTTTATACATTACAGCTCTTGTAATTTTCATTATTTATAAGAGTGTAGTGTAACCCACGAAGAACTTTAAAAATATGGCATTCAGTATAAATTAGTTTGTAAAAACTACGTATACAGTATTACACAGCATTATTAATAGAATTCACCTCGGTTTTTTTTTGCGCCGATATTTCAGCAAGGTCGATATCGGGTGAAAAAGGGAAACACTCATGTTAGTGCGTTCTCTGAAAGATGGGGCTCCCATACAAATGAAACACATATCTCTGCATAACTCGAGAATTATTCAAGCAAAAGAAACCAAATTTAGCATGTGAGAGTTTTTAAAAGCAAGAAATGTTTAGTGGTGGTTTGTGACCCCTCCCATTTGTAGAAGGGGAGGCTCTAATACCAATGAAACGGAGTTCCCGCATAACTCAAGAACTAATAAAGCAAATGGAACCAAATTTGGCATGTGGGGATTTTGAAGGTAATAAATGATGTAGAAGGAGATGTTCGCTCATCACCATGAGGCACCAAGAGTGAACAACAATGTTTTTGGCTAGAATGAAAGATGTGAAGAGAAAGTGTTGGAAGGTCCGTCAGAGTGCGGCAGGTAGGAAAATTAACAGATGTTTTTGAAAATTGAGCGAAGGGCATGTATCCAATGGTACTCCGAACCATGGACGTCAATCTTTGCCTAACATCCCACTGCAGGGTAGGTTGTAGCGACGAACAAGTCCGCCACTTCAACAGGCAAAAATTGACGCATGGAAAGACGCCTCATGTACCATTGTGGCTTGTATAGTTATTCTTAGCGATCTATTGTGTGCACTCCTGTTTACTGATGCGCACATGCGGGAGAGGAACTCTCTCCTTTTTGGGTTTGTTTTGATTCGCATGTTGATTCGCAGAGATGTTAGGCAAAGATTGACGTCCATGGTTCGAGTACCATTGGATACATGCCCTTTCGCTCAATTTTCAAAAACATCTGTTAATTTTCCTACCTGCCGCACTCTGACGGACCTTTCAACACTTTCTCTTCACATCTTTCATTCTAGCCAAAAACATTGTTGTTCACTCTTGGTGCCTCATGGTGATGAGCGAACATCTCCTTCTACATCATAATCGTTACTCCTCGCACGGAGAATACATAACATAACAATTAATGTAGGTAATACATGTTTTTACGATAGTTCAAGACCCCTCCTCGCTCTGTTAGGGAGGACAAGGGGCTCCCATGCAAATGAAACACAAGTTTTTGCATTACTCGAGAACTAATCAAGTAAATGGAACCAAATTTGGCAAGTAGAGGTTTTTGAAGGCAAGAAATGTTTCAATGGTGGTTTGAGATCCCTCCGCGCTCTATAAGAGGGGAGATCCCAAACAAATGAAACTCAAGTTTTTGCATAACTCGAGAACTAATCAAGCTTATGGAACCAAATTTTGCATGGTAAATCGGATTACCGAACTGTTCAGCTGTTGAAAGCTCGGTAAAAAATTACCGAATACTGTAAAAATTTTCTAAGTGTGTTCCAGGAGGAAAATGGATGTTTGCAATTCGACGCAGCAGTGTTGTAGTCGATGGGAGCGGAAAGCCTATTTTTAGTAGCTTGTTGTAGCCACCTTGATATGCAAATCGGATTTGCAGCGAATCCATTAGCGTTGTTTCCGACCACTGCTTCACATGACACTCGTAGAAAACTTTTTGACAAGCAATCTCCAACGAGTTTGAATCTACTGCAACCTGGTTGCGCGAAAAGATGAAGACCATCTTTTTGCGCAACCAGATTGCAGTAGCAACTTCTCCAACAACGAATCGATCTTAAGTAGAAGATGCAATTTAATGAAGCTAAAAACATTCCATCCAATCGAATATTTAGCAAACTACCTCTTAAACTTGGTAACTTGCTCTCTCAAACGAAAAATTTCACCTCGTAGACTAAGCTGTGACGTAGAGTCTCCTCCCAGCATAGGTACCTGTTCAATGTTTTTAACAATTTCAAATGCATCTGGAAATCCTCCATTTGATGCAACATAGCCTTTTCCACTATTCTCACCACCACGAATGTTCTCAACCACCTCCATTTCCTGTCACTCTTCCTCCGGCGGAGTGACGGCAATAGGAATATTCCAAGTTCCATTGGCATTTCTTTTACCGTTCGGGAAATGAAGCGGCATCAAACTAATCGTTAATTTATGAGGTTTCATTGAATTTCATTGACGCTTACGCTGCAAATTTCTGCTGTGGGCTTGGCAAGGCAATGAAGGGTCTTAACCCACTCTCGGCGAACGATTGGATCTTTCCGGAACCCATGAAAATGGAGACCCGGATGTGACACGTCTCTATGACCACAATTTATCACTTTGCACATCATTTCAAACTGAGTTAAAATAAACCACTGCAAATGTGAACTTTTATTTCAGCATTTGTTCTCGTTGTCACAAGCGAAAAAGGTAAAAAAGCAGTGACTTCTAGCAACACGGCCAAACCAACAACAGACTGCCTGCTTGAGCCTGCTTGTTACTTAACTCGAAGGTAGCGGTAGGGGCGTTTGTCATAGCGACCAATGAATAACGGTCTTTTTTGACGACGGCACTAACGGCTGGCAAGTCCTTTTCTAGGGCAAGATGTCCTCGTTCCTGAAGCATCGCTGGATGTAAGACTGTAGCTTCCAGTAGGAGTCCAGCTGGCTGGTCGGAATGCTGCGGAGGTCTGTTAGTTCAACTTATTCGTTTGGGTTCTCGGTCAATGGAAGCAACGGCCTCGAATTCGTGATAGCTTCAATCTGCGCCAGAATGTTATTCAAATCTTCGTAAGAGAAAGGTGAAGAATCGCTTCTTGGCAATCGATGACTCCAACAAGCCACTGAACTGAGGAGCTTTTGGAGGGATGAGGAGCCAAGTGATTTCGTCTGATACACAAAATGAATCAATCTGACCATGTTCCTGTTCATCGGAAAGCAACATCGAAAATAGCTCAACGAGTTAATGTTTTACGAAGTTTTTCCCGTTGTCCGAATAAATATACGTCAGTCGGCCACGACGGGAAACAAATCGTCTGAGTACATCCAGGAACTCTGAAGTTGATAGATCCTTAACCAACTCCAAATGTACATACTTAGTCGCAAAGCATACGGGGAAGCCCATCATTACAACAGGAATTCGCATAAAACCCTTGCGTGTTGTGCTTCAGGATCTAATCGATCTAATACATCAAGCACTTCATTAGTGTTGGTTGGTTCTTATGTTCGTTGAAACATAAAACTTACTGTTTTATTTGCTGAAATGAAGTTTAACATTCTTTATTAAAATTGAACCTTGCCAATTTCAAGCAGCATTGCCAATAAAACATTTGTTGCTTTTGAATAAGCCGATTCAGAACAGTTTTCCCTAGATAACTTCGGGTGTCCCTACTAAAACAGGTATTTTGCTATTATTTTTTTAATTTCAAATTGTAAAAAAAAGTTTTATTCAGAAGGTTTTTAGAACTTTGTAAAAGGTAACTTTCGACCTACAAATCTTGCCGATATCTTTAACCGTTAGCGAGTTTACTAGAAATTAGAAGAAAAATTAGTATTTTCCATTTAAGTCCAGCTACCTTTGCTAATTTTTACAGATACGCGTATTTCGTCTACAATGTGCAGACTTCTTCAGCGTCTCGTACTAATAACTCGACTGCAACCCGACCATACCAATCTCTTTTAACGCAATCACTTTTAACAACCCGACCATACCAATCACTTTTACGACCATAGTCAAGACAAAATCAACGAAAAAATGTTTTCAGTGTAGTTTTGCACAGACCAGAATGCTTTTGTTACAACTTTGGGTCCTATTTTCTGATCTCAAGGATAGTTTAGAGGACCCAGAACATGCATATTGCTTTACAGTGTTTGTTGACCTTTAAGAATACTAATTAAACATTTTTGAATATTTATTTTAAGATAGTTTGGATGACCCGTAGGCTCAGAAAGTGATAAAATATTGACTGTTGACCTTCCAAAAATTCATTGAATATGTTTGAATACATTTAGTCAACTTATATAGCCCAAACAAGTTCTGACAACTGTCAGTTTTATGGTTTGAACATAACGACAGTTTGTATGACCTATAATATTCGAAGATTGTCACATTATGTCTGTTGACCGACTTTTTAATCAATATTTTCAAATACATTTTGTTTCTTTGCATGCTCTAAAAACCTACTGTTAAAACTGCACATCATATGTTCTGAACTCAAGGACAGTTTGGATCTGTCCAAGATCATCTCCATTTATCTCAAAATGTATTTTTTACGTTCGATCATATTAACTGGATATGGTTAAATACGTAGCGTTATTTTTATAGCCCAAAAGCTATAAATAATACTGTTGATCTAAAGTTCTGAACTCAAGGACAGTTTTGATGACTTAGGAAGTCCCAGAAAGGCACAAAACTATTGAACGTTCATCACCTAAAATTTAATAAAGCGTATTCTAAAACAACGCTGTTCAATATTAATAAGGCATTTATTTTTCTTCCTAAACTTTTCATATTCAGAATGTTCTAGGCCTTAAATTCATATGTTTTTTATATTTTTCAAATAGAAGAATTAATGAAGAATAAATTTGCCAAAGACAGTGTACACTTTTATGCAGTCTATGATTTTATATAGTCATTTTCCTTTTGGGGTCATACACAATACCTAAAAGGGGTCAATCATTTTTTTAAGACAAGGCTTAACATTTATAAATTTTTCAATAGTATGTGGCCTTAAATCAACATTCTTCTCTATTGGTAGAAATATTTTCGATTGATCGTTAACATCTCAGTCGTTTCTCCAATCATTTTCAAAGCGCCTCCATCAATCGATCGGAAATATTTCTACGCGACGATTTCAATATTGAAAACTATTGATTTTTTACATTAATCTACTGAAAATAACTCAAATGTAAGGTGATGCCTATTCATCTCGTTTTGAAGAGGGAATTTTCTAAATTCCATGTTATTTCCTACCACAGACTTCAAATGTAAGTGAGGGAGATCTCATATGCAGCCGTAAACGATTTAAAAAGGGTACACCTTCGCAAACTGCTTCATTCTCCCGGAAGCCTTGGAGTTATTCAAAGTGGCAATGAGTTAGTATTGAATTGTGAGCTGGCGGTGACAAGTACCGTGGAGGGTGCTCTGGCGACCAACCATTGATTATGCAGACGGTTAACCAAGACAGTAGTGTATTTGGAGCCAGCCGGTTGGCGCTACAACGAGTGAAGTGTGATCTAGTTGGCAGCCATCTTTCGGTAAGGGAAGGTCCTTTAAGTAAAGGGGGGGGGGGGGGTTGCAAAACGTAACGATCGTTACAGAAAAATTCGATGGTCCATCCCAAAAACCCTTGATAAGGCGGGTGGGGGAGGGTGGTGTTTGGTTATAAAAGTCACTTTTTGCGTGACATAATTAATGGACGTTTCCTTAGACGGTTGATTGGTATCAGCCAGCCACTATCAACATTAGTATTGCATGTTACTAGTAAGATACCAGTTATTAGATTATTGATTTGAATAATCTGGTAAGAACTGTTGAACTATCACGCTAGTATTGCTGGCTAATAAATTGTCGCACAAAATAAGTGAGGATGCGGATAGGCCACACGACAGGCCTAAAGAAGATCGATCAAACATGGACCATTTAAAATTCGTCCTCGTTAAGAAAACCTACATTATTTTCCCAGCTAAAGAATATGTCTTGATTATAAAATATCTAACATACCGTTCCGAGTTCTTGCCAATTGGAAGCCAGCGCTTGCCAAAAAAGTTTCAGGTTTCCCGTCGCCACAAGCCTTAAATTATTTGTGCAAGTTCAAATACAGCTCGGAAATTCAAACGGTCTCTATATTATACCGAAGCGTGAATGTAGGGCAAGCTTATGCCAAGATTAACATGCCAAATAGAAATATAACAAATGGTGACCGTCACGAAATATTGAAACTAATGATTACAACATTTTTTCACATATTTACGTAGTCCTAGGTCAGCTTTGCGTACAATTGTATTCCAGTATAGAAAACAAAGACGTAGTCCTACGTCAAAAACGTATCTCCAGGTTCCAGATATAAAATGCAATTATAAAAATCCATTCAAGTGCAGCTAAGCAATCATTTTTTGACTAAAAAAACATTAATTTGAAAAAAAAACTTTGCTTAAAAAAATGAAAAAATAAGTCAGAACAAAGTAACTGAATTTTATAGAGATACCCTAAGCTACGTAGGGAAAATTGCTCTAATTCGGTCAGTTCTACAGAAAAGCGACAGACAAATTCATTCAATCAAAGTTTCTTGAAATTGTTTCATCCACAACTTTTGTTTCTCTAAATAAAAAAAGTAATATTTTCCTGTGAAAACCCTGGTGTTTATTCACATCAAAAGAAGGACCTTTTTATAAAAACCAATTTGTAGGATACAATTTTGCTCCAAAACATCAAACTCAGGCGGAAAATGTTTCATTCCAGCTAAATTCGCGTTCTGGACCACTGTGCATTTGCAACAAAATAACTACTTTTGTTATATTTTAATATGGCCAACTGTGTCAACTGTTTTTTTTTTTTCAGTGCAACACCACTAGATTTGAATCAGCGTTCTGGAATCAGCAAACACCTCCGCGAGCACAACTTATCTCCCGATCATAATCCGATCTTCAGATCCCCTTGCATCACAATCCCAACACACAAAAGTCACGTAACTCGCTATCAATACCAGCCTGCTGCCAGCCCGGGGTTGTACAGATTTAAGCGAATTATAGACACCCTCCGACTCGAGGGCTGGCTACAAATTGAAACTCACCATTTTCCCAATTCCCAGGATCACTTACAGCAATCTTTTCCCGGTCAACCTCGATATGTTTAGAACGTTCCAGCGGAAGGGAGTCACGTGCCACCATTCTCCCTCGAAGGTCGGATTTGAAATCGAAACCCCGCTACAATTCCGCTTGACTGCCGGCAGCTTTTGGCAGTACCTATCGCAAAAAGGCGGTGGGAGTTTCGATTCCTTCACCGCATCTCATTCCAACTTCATCCTATTCGCTGTGGCTGTCCGTCCGTCCGTCCGTCCGTCTGGTTGTATGAAGCGAACAGGGAGAGCCGGGCCTCACATTGATTAAGGGGAAACTGCGTCTGAATGATATCTCGGCGCGATCCATTGATAGATAAGCCCGGCTCACGATAGTTGCCATTCCTGCCTCCGCCGTCTGCCCCTTGCCTATCCACACTCTTAAAAGCCCATTACTCCGCATGCAGGAGACCGGAGATGAGGGAGAATATGAATGTTGTCACCGTCGCTGAGATAGCACTGGCGACATACAGTCATTAGTGTCCGTCCGCCGCCATCAGCCGTTCTCTCCCTCTCTCTCTCTCAGTAGGGTTGCTTGCTGTGCTGTGCGTCTCGCGTCAACAACGAACGCTGCTGAATATGGAGAACGAAAAGAGAGAGCCAAAACGTTGCTCACCGTTTCGATTCCTCCATGCAGCACAGCAAGCCAGTCTAAAACAGAGAGCGAAACGCAGGAAGGTGGCTGTCTGCCTGCTGTTAAAAAAATACGAAACCCTCACGTAGGTTTAGTTTTTGGTCGCTCTCGGTGTGTGCAGCACACATAAACACAAGGCTGTCCGCGTTTTGTTTGAATCGTGCGATGTTTTGTGATTTTCCAGTGTTTTAACGTTTTTTTCGGCTGTTTGGTGAATTCGTTAGTGAAACTGAGTGATTGAACGAGTGTGGCGAAGCACTCTGGATCAACGATCTGGGTCACAACACAGCAGGCGGAAGATCACGACGATAAGCTTCGTACAGCGACGTGAGTGACGTGAAATCGGCTGAAACGATCAGTCACAGCGCGATAACAATCACGAACGGAAATGTCAAACTTTTATCGCAACAGTACGATTTTCCCGTGAAGGTGTTTTTCCTCGGCTCTGTTTTGAACAGCCAGTTCGCTCTCCCGCTCCTCCAGAACAGCAGGCTCCGGGTGCTGGTAGTGTGTGTGTGTTTGTGTGAGGGTTCGTTCGCATTAGTGTTGGTGTGTTGGTGCATTAGTGGGTGTGCACCGCCAATGGGGTGTGAGATGCACAGTGGAAAAAAGTGTTGCAATTTATATCGTCCACTCGCACACGTGTGCAACCGCCGACAACCTGTCAAACAAAAGTTTATTTGCGAAGCCGTTCATTCCGGTGCCGTCGCTTTGTTCCGCGCAGCGTAATTTTATTCATGTTTGCAATAAATATTAAAGTTGAAATATTTGTGCCTGGCGATAAAAGCGAAAAGATTGTGAACAAAGTTGTTACTCAGCAGAAAGCGATAAAAAGTCCCGATAAACCGAGCGCTTTCGGGTGAAACTTGCAACGCGGGTCAGACGGGAGGAAAGCGCAAAAACAGAATCAGCATTTCCATCACAATCAAACCGTTTGGATCTTCGTCTGCCGGGTGTGTATGTTGTGTTTGTCTCGGTATTTGGTTTCTGTGGGCAAACAACAGAAGTACACAAAAAAAAAAGTGTCGAAAGCGCAGTCACACTGAGTGCGAGAATAACGACGAGTGTTCCCGCGTGCGAGCGGGGTATTCAATAAATAAAATACACATTTTATGCGATTTTTTCCCCCCGTATCTCCACAAATGACTCATAAACGAAAACGCACAACGGAACTTGATCTGAAGGCAAAAATCACGGCAACCGAACCGATGCGAATTCGACCGCAAGGACGCAACGCAGTCATCATAAAAACATAAACGTCAAAATAACGCCGGTTCCCCCGGCATCACTTGGCAATTTCGCGTACCCCGCATTCGCTGGTGGCTGATTCCGGGCGGGAGATTCCAACGGCGATCGGTCCCCGAGCCGTGAGCACACCGCGTTATCGAGTCGTCGCAGTTTCGAATAATGAAATAATAACACGAACAACGTGAAAATAAATAGTTGCCGCCGCGCTTGGTAAAGGGCCATCTTTGCTGGTGTTGCTGTTGTTGTCATTGTCGCACTCATCGTGCGTGACATCGAAGCAATTGTCGGAACGAGTAGTGCTTAATCCGTACAACAGTTTTTTCGTCGTTCTTTTGTTGTCCGGGAAGTGGGGTTATTTATTTTCCCCGAGAAGAAAAAAAAACCCCGAATTGCGCGCAAGTGTGAACAAAAACAAAAACATCGAGAAAATTGGGCAGGCAGCAGTAGCAGGCCGTGCAAGTCACCGTGCGACAAGTGACGGTGGTGCATCGGCAACAGCAAGCCAGTAGTATGACAGTCGAGCAGAGCCTGGAAGCAACCGTAATGGGTAGGTTATTGTTTTGCAATTTAGATATTTATTTATTTTCGGGATTCGAATATTTTTAGTTTTATGCTCGGCGGTGGACAATTTATTTGAACGGGTACGAGTGTAGTTCCTTTTTTTCGTCATTCGCTTTCGACTGTTGACTTTATTGGTCAACCGGTGGCGATTAACTAAACGGGAAAAATGGGTTTTTATTTTTATAACTAAATTTCGAGCGGTCGCGTTCGTGTTTTATTATTATTATAACAATTTATTATGAGTTTAAATGGGGTTTGGTTTGTATAATTGAGGATTTGTAGCTATAGGACTTGTTGTACAGTTTGCTTCCGGTGGATTATCGGATGTCGTTATCCTAGATGTGTTTAGTTCATTTGAAATTTGATGAAGATTTACTATTATTAAATTAATATTTTTCAAGCTTTTTTATAACACTTCGGTATTTATCTCAGTTCCAGCTACTCAAAACTGATTTATATGAGGTTTCATTTCATATTGAGTTTCAATTTTATCTGTGCAATGTTTTTTTTAAATTATTCCTAAAAGCACAACAGTCCCTTAAAACATTCATATGTAGGTATATTAAAAGCTTTATGGAAATCAATACTTAAAAAAGATCAATCAAACAAAAATGATAAGTTTTACTTATATTTTAAATGTCTTTTTTGGATTAAATTTATTAGAAGGAGTGTATCCCTGTGTTTATTTTATAATCTGCAGTTATTCATTTTTGAATGATGAAACTATTGTTACTATTTCTATTATTCATTTTTGAACGTTGGAACTGTCTTAAGAAAATATGAACGAACCTAATAAACTTTGAAATAACCATGAGCTATTCAGGCGTTACAGGTTAAAATTAAAAATAAAAAGAACATAATACTGCTCATTAGCAATGTAGCCATATGTAAGTGTCACGGATGGTTAGCTGACGTCAACAGAGATTATTGGCGAAAAATAAGTGCACCAGCAAATGTCAGAAAGGGATAGGGTGCTGATGCTAACAAATATTTCGAGTCTGTCTCTACAGTATCGTCTTGATCACTTGATTAGCAATAGCATTAGCATTGACGTTTGCACACATTGTGGATGGAGTAGTTGTGGATGGAGATGAGGAATAATTAGCGGTTGCTAATATATTTCGTCACGCAATAATCTTCACGAAGGTACTTCTCGATCGCTCACCTGGCCGCGTCTTTGAGCCGCGTATTGAGGATAGGGAGGATTTGGTATATACCTTAAGTATATACCTTGAGTAGAAAGGTGAGGCCTAAAGAGTGAGGAGAGAGGCCTGAAGAGTCATATATGACCCCAAAAGAAAATTGGCTTTATCAAATCACTAACTGAACATTCCGAATATGGAGAAGTTCAGAATGAAAAATTATATGCCTTATTAATAGTGTAAAGCGTCGTTTTAGAATCTGGTACTTATTCATACGTATTATTAAATTCTCGTTGATAAACGTTAACCATGTTTGTATCTTTCTGGGGTGATCTAGGTTATCCAAAATGCAGTTGGGTTCAGAACATCAGATCTACAGTTGTAACAGTAGGTTTTAGGGCTATATATGGTTACGATACATATTCAAACATATTTAAGAACCTTTTGAAAGGCGTACTGTCATTGTTTGATAATTTTAGGATGTTCTAGGTCATCCAATCTGTCTTTGAGTTCAGAACTTAAGATCTACATTTGTAACTAAAGGGTGAACACGAAATTATTGCGACACATTCAACAGGGCATAACTTTTTTACCATTGGGTAAAAATCAACCAAATTTTGCACACTTTCTCATTGATGTGTATTGTTTACATGCTGTCAAAATCGAAGTCGTGTTTTTCGATTCAACGAAAATGGAGGTGAATTAACGCGAGTCGAGAGAACAAATTCTTTCCAAACACCTGGAATTTCCTGACCTGTCGCACCGGCAGATGGGAAAAATGTTGAACATTCACCATTCAACCGTCTCCAGAGTGTTGAAGCGGTTTCAGGAGCGGTTGACGTTGGACCACGGCAAAGGAGCTGGAAGAAAACCGGGACCGGAGAACAAAAAGACGGAGGGAAAGGTGAAGCGGATGATTAAAGCAAATCCCAACGTCTCAAGCCGTGATTTGGCTAAAAAGATTGGCATGTCGCAGAGCTACGTCCAAAATGCAAAGAAGAGAGCTGGACTACATACATACAAGGTACAGAACTTCCCAAACCGCGATGAGCGGCAACAATCGACGGCTAAAACTCGGGCACGGAAGCTCTACGAGAAGATGCTGACAAAATATGGCTGCTGTGTGATGGACGACGAAACGTATATAAAAGCCGATTTTAAGCAAATTCCGGGGTTCGAGTTTTTTACCGACAAGAGCAAGTTCTATGTGGACGACAAATTTAAGAAGAAGAAAATGTCGAAGTTTGCCTCCAAATATCTCATTTGGCAGGCCATCTGCGCTTGCGGACTGAGGAGTGAGCCTTTCGTGACAAAGGGCACAGTAAATGGCGAGATCTACAAATCTGAGTGCCTCGAGCAGCACCTTTTGCCGTTCTTGCAGCAGCACGACGAAGCTCTGCTATTTGCCACTATTCTAAAAGTGCCCTGGAGTGGTATGAGGCCAATTCTGTCCATTTTGTTCCAAAGGACATTAATCCGCCAAACTGTCCGGAGCTGCGCCCGGTGGAGCAGTACTGGGCAATGATGAAGCGAGAACTTCGGAAGAGCAAGAAGACAGTCAAAGACGAGAAGGACATGTCAAGAAAATGGAAAAAAAAACTGAGAAACTGGTACCGGATGACACTGTAAAGACTTTGATGGAGGGCATCAAGCGAAAATGCGTTCAATTTTACACTCAAGCCTCCATCGATTAACTTTTCTTTCGATTTTTGAAGTAAATATATGTATAAAACTACCCTAAAATTTTGGTTTGATTCTAAACATTATAAAAAAATTGGCATGACATTTTCGGTGTCGCAATAATTTCGTGTTCGCCCTTTATAGCGCTTTTGGCTATTCAAAGTTACGCTACGTATTCAAACATATTCAGTGAATATTTTTGAACGTAAAAAAAAACATTGTGTGCTTAATTGGCATGACCTAGGTAGTCCAAACTGTCCTTAAGATCAAAACAGTAGTTTTTGGGAGACATAAGGTGACGATATATATTCAAACATATTCAATAAATTTACTGGAAGGTCAACAATTCTTATTTCATAACTTTGTAATTCAAACTGTCCTTGGATTTATAACATGACATCTACGGTAGTAACCGCTTTCGGATATACAAAGTTGCATTAGAAGTTTAAATTTACAGTTTTAACTGTTATTTTAAGGCAATACAAAGTTTCGATAACTATTGACATATTCAATTAATATTCTTAAAAGTATAAAGATAAGTGGAAAGATCCATTAATTATGTGACGCAGTAAGGAGAGAAACCGTGACAATCCATACACACAATCTCGAAGGCCCATACAAAAAAAACGTGATAAGGGGAGGTTGGTTTAAAAAGTCACATTTTCGTGGCATAATCAATGGATGTTCTCTAAGGCATTTTCTAGGTCATCCAAACTACTCTTGGGATCAGAACATATGACAGTTGTAAACAAAAACCATCTGTGCAATGTAAAGCTACGATGTGTATTGAAACATATTCATTGAATATCTTGGAAGAACAAAAGACATTTTGAAAGAATCTTAGGATATTCAAGGTTAACCAAACGATCTTGGAGTTCAAAACTTAGAATAACAGTTTAAAATGTTGCTTTCTAGGCTAAACAAAGTTACAATAAGTATACTATCAATGGTAGGTTTGTATTTTCCGTACATGGAGTAATACAAAAATAGCTATTTGAGCTAATTAAGAGAGTCTTCTGAAAGGTCAACAGATATAATGAGATATATTGGGATGTTCTAGGGCACCAAAACTGCCCTTGAGTTCAGAAGTTAGGCTCTACGGTCGTAATCGTAGTTTTATAACCTATGAAAGGTGACAATATGCACTCAAATACATACAATGAATGTCACCAGTTCTGAACTCCAGGACAGTTTGGTTTCATACAATATCCCATGATTATCTCAAAATGTCTGTTGGTCTTCTAAGACTTTCATTGAATATGATGGAATACGTATTATTACTTTGTATAATAAAGCTACTGTTACAACAGTAGGTCGTAAGTTCTGAGCTCCAGGGCAGTTTGGATGACAAAGAATACCATGATTATCTCATAATGTCAATTGGTTTTCCCAGACATAGATTAAACGATGTTTTCGGTTGCCCACCATCGGAGTCGAAACAGGCATCTCAGGAGCCAAATATCCTGCATTAGATGCCCCAACAGCAATCGGCAAATACCCCACCATCACTGTTCCGTCGTTTTGCTCCAATGTTGACATGGGTAAATTTGTATTCAGCATCCACCATAGCCAGTAGAGTGATGCTGAACTGCTTTTTTATTGTTTAAATAATCACTGCCCAAGTAACAATTTTGATTTTATGAGGGTTCCGAAGACCATGATTTAGCCTTTAAGTGTGCTTTAAAACCACAATAAAACTTGAATTGTTGCTTGGGTGCCGCTCTTCCCGAGCAAATAATACCAGGCTATCGATGTTTGATAACTGAATATGCTATTATTGAGGCTGAATTAACAGCCAAAATAACAGACGAGATAACATAAAAATATGTTGTAGATATCAACACAATAACTGATTTTGTTATCAATTAGATCGTCGTAATCACAATTCCTGTAGTTCCTGTATTCCAGCAATATTATCGCAATAGTTTCAAATTTGGTTATCAACTTGATATCTGATTCTCACGCTAATAACTGAGATGTTTGTTTACTGTAAAAATCATAATTTCTTATTCAAACATCTGGATAACATTTCAAGCTGAACAATGCATGAGGTCCTAAGTAACATCGGGAGACTCTCTTCGTCGACTTTCTTTTTGCGTTCCTACGACTTTGTAAACACATGTTCATGTATTTTCAACACACAGTACGGTAGTATAAAGTGTAATAAAGAATCCAGTACGTCAAATACATCAGGAAATCGTTTAATGACTATCAACGAAAGAGAAAGTCGACGAAGAGAATCTCTCAATGTTACTAAGGTCCTAATGCACTGTTCAGCTAGATTTATAGTATAGCGTTTAGCAAATCAAAATGATATCTGGGATAACAGAACTTGTTACTTAGACGATATCAGTTTGTTATTTTCCTTTGTTAGGGGTTTGCAGGGGCTTTTATACTAACGTGCTTACCGTTAAACGCTCCTGCACAATTTGAAAATTGCCATTTTTCTTCAAAATCACGTGAAATTGACTGGCAGTTCTCTTCTAAATAATATTCGAATTTCAAATAAACCTGTCATTCAAAATTGCATATGATTTTTGCTGCTCTAAGAACAGGTTCATACAAATAATTTGAAACCTCAAATCAATGAAGTCAATCGATTTCCTTGAACTTCTCAGAAAAACTTCCCTGAACTTCTCTGAAGAACTTGCTTGAAGTTCTCTGCAGAATTCCACTCTAATTCTGTGAAGAACTGCCCCGAAGTTCTTTGCAGAACTTCACCAAAGTTTTCTGAAGATCTTTCCCGATATTCTCTGAAGAACTTCCCTGAAATTCTTTGAAAAACTTCCAAGAACTTCTATAAAAATTAACTTTTCTGAATTTCTATGAAGAAATTCCCTGAAATTCTCTGGAGAAATTTTCCAAACTTTTCTGAACAATCATTCTTCTATAAAAATTAACTTTCCTGAATTTCTATGAAGAACTTCCCTGAAGCTCCTCTGCAGAACATTCCTGAAACTCTCTGAAGAAATTTCCCAAACTTCTTTGAACAATCATTTGAAGTTCTCTGAAAAACTTCCCTGATCTAAAGAAATTCTCCGTACTTCTCTGAAGATCGTACCTGTCCTTCTCTAATGAATCACCCCGAATTTATCTAAAGAACTTCCATTAACTAATCTGCCCTGAACTTCTTTTAAGAATTTGAAGATCATGATTGAACTCATTGTTTTCAGGAAATTTATTCGAGTAACCATGTTCTTCCACTCGGTCGACTACATAGTTCTGAATTATTTCACTGCGTGGCGCTTGTCTGTCCGTGAAATATGAAATGAATGTTTACCGCTAGTGCACATGAGAGGCTGTTTACCCCAGTGTGGGTATTTATGGTACGTCCTTCTGACAACTTCGGGTAACTCCTTCAAAAAGCTTCATGAAAGTACTTCAGAGAACTTCAGAGAACGTCGTGGAAGTTCTTCAGAGATTTTCATAAAAGTTTCTTAGAGAAGTTCCTGGAAGTTCTGTAGAGAAGTTCATGGAAGTTCTGCGAAGAACTTCATGGAAGTTCTGCAGAGAAGTTCAAGGAAGTTTTGCAGAGAACTTCAGTGAAGTTTTACAGAGAAATTCAGGGAAGTTCTGCAGAGAACTTAAGTGATATTCTGCTGAGAACTTCAAGGAAATTCTTAAAGAAGAATTCTGCAGGGACCGTCAGGCAAGCTCTGCAGAGAACTTCATGGAAATTCTGCAGCGAACTTCTGGGAAGTTCTACAGAGAACTTCTGGGAAGTTCTACAGAGAACTTCAGGAAAATTCAGCAATGAACTTCTGTGAAATTATGCAGGGAACTTCAGGAAAGTTTTCAGAGAACTTCAGGGAAGCTTTGCAGAGAACTTCTAGGAAGTTCTGCAGAGAAGTTTAGGGAAGTTCTGTAGTGAACTTCAGGGAAATTCTACAGGAAACTTCAGGGAATTTATGCTGACTTCAAAAAAGTTCTGCAGAGAACTTCATGTAAATTCTGCAGTCAACTTTTGGGAAGTTCTACAGAGAACTTCATGGAAGTTGACCAGAGAACTTCAGGGAAGTTCTGCAATGAACTTCTGGGAAATTATGCAGGGAACTTCAGGAAAGTTTTCAGAGAGCTTCAGGGAAGCTTTGCAGAGAACTTCAAGGAAGTTCTGCAGAGAACTTTAGGGAAGTTCTGTAGAGAACTTAAGGGAAATTCTGCAAGAAACTTCAGGGAAGTTATGCTGAGAACTTCAAAAAAGTTCTGCAGAGAACTTCATGGAAATTGTGTAGAGAACTTCAGAGAGCATTAGACAAGTTCTCCAAAGAACTTCAGGGAAGTTCTGCAGAGAACTTCAAGGAAATTATGCAAAGAACTTCATGGAAATTTCGCAGAGAACTTCATGAAAATTATTCAGAGAACTTCTGGGAAGTTCTACAGAGAACTTCATGGAAGTTGAGCAGAGAATTTCGGGGAAGTTCTACATAAAATTTCTGGGAAGTTCTGCAGAGAAAATCAGGGAAGCTCTGCAGAGAACACCAGGGAAGTTCTGTAAAGAACTTCAGGGAACTTCTTTAGAGAACTTCAGGAAAGTTCTGCAGAGAACTCCATGGAAATTTTGCAGAGAACTCCATGAAAATTATGCAGAGAACTTCTGGGGAGTTCGACAGAGAACTTCATGGAAGTTCTACAGAGAATTTCTGGGAAGTTTTGCAGAGAAAATCAGGGAAGCTTTGCAAAAACACTTCAGCGAACTTCTGTATAGAACTTCATGAACGCTCTGCAGAAAATTTCAGGGAAGTTCTCCAGAGAACTTCAAGGAAATTTTACAGATAACTTCAGAGAAGATGGGTAAATTCAAGTTCCTATTTAAAACGGTTTTCGCACAGCTAGTAGAAATTCACACCAGAAATATTTTTTTATTTGTTTTGAATTAATTTGAAGAATATATTTAAATTCCCTCATCCTTTAATTTATTTCTCATTTAAATGCTTTTTATATGCCATAGATATGTTTCAAAAAAAAGTTCTTCAAGTGACCTTTCGATGTACATCCGTTTGTAAGTGAAAATCATGGTGTTGTTGATATTTGAACACAGGTTAAAGTGGATTATTTCTTTCTCGGATGTCCTTATTTACATATAATATTGACAAAAGAATTGATTTTTCTTCTAGCTGATTGCTTTTTTGATGAGGTTCCAGGGATGCTGGTCATTAAATTCCAGATGTGATCACCCATTATGGCATTGCTTGTTGTAACGATCTCCAAATAGTTGATTTCCTCGTGGAGTCTTTCTCCGTGCACCTCCGAGTATGCTCCTTTGTTTTCTTTGCATTTATCAAGATGGGAATCCATAGTATTTCCCTTCAAGGAAACACGGCACCCCATTCTTCCAATAATTTTCACTTATTTCTTGTTAATATCCTGATAATTGTCAATTTTATGGTTATCCCATTAAGTTTTCACATATTTCCTTGAAGCTTTTTCATCCCAGTTTGTGGACCGATTAAAGATTTTTTTTTCAAATTTACATCATCCACCATTTCCCTTTCTTTGTTCATGAGTAATTAAAAATTATGTAAATTTCCTAAAACAGCTGTAACTCGTTCTTTTGATTTATAATTATAGTTGAACTTTTTGTCAATAAGTTTTCAATGCCAACAGGTTTATTCTTGAAAGTTTCTTCAGCTTAATTGGCGAATCTGCATGTATATGTTTATCTCTTTGAACATTATGGGAAACAGGTGGCTATTTCAAACCGTCATATTTCTGTTCAGTACTGTATCTAAATTCAACACAGTTCTAAATTCAAGTTACTTCTGCGCTACTGTCAAAATTTCAGCTCGATCCATTCTCGGAAAGCTGACATAAAGCGTGGCAAATATGACCACTCTGTATGACGGAAAAGGCATACATTCTTTTGTTCAGTAAAGGGTGATACGGTCAAAATTTGGTCAAGGGAAAACGCGTGTAAATCGGTGAAATCGTTTATTTAAAAAATCAAATTAAATTTCTTTTTCAAGTTCAATTAGTATAAAATTCAGGAAAAATATTCAGTTAGGCTTCCGCTTTTCCAAATCCGAATTGCCGGGCCTTACGCTTGACCCCTGCCATCAGATTTTGTACAGCCACCTTGTCCACCTTCTTCGCCGCAGAAAGCCAGTTTGCCTTGAACTGCTGCTCGTCCTTAGCAGTTTTTTTGGTCTTCTTTAGGTTCCGCTTGACAATAGCCCAGTATTTCTCAATTGGGCGGAGCTCTGGCGTGTTGGGAGGGTTCTTGTCCTTGGGAACCACCTGCACGTTGTTGGCGGCGTACCACTCCATGGCCTTTTTACCGTAATGGCAAGATGCCAAATCCGGCCAAAACAGTACGGAGCAACCGTGTTTCTTCAGGAAAGGCAGCAGACGTTTATTCAAACACTCTTTCACGTAAATTTCTTGGTTGACA
Source organism: Aedes japonicus (assembly GCA_034211315.2). NCBI lineage: Eukaryota > Metazoa > Arthropoda > Insecta > Diptera > Culicidae > Aedes > Aedes japonicus. The sequence goes on along the minus strand of JASCZW010007004.1, from coordinate 48,564 downwards.
GTCCCGGAAGCTATGAAAATGCTGCTTTTCAAGCCACAGATACAGATGGCTTGCCAAACCAGATATTTCTTTGCGAACTTTGACAGTTTCGTGTGCTTGAAAATATCTGCTACCTTTCCCTTCCTTTTGCCGTATAAAACTCCTGTCCCGGAAGCTGCTTGTAGTCGGCTTTGACGTAGGTTTCGTCGTCCATTACCACGCAGTCAAACTTCGTCAGCATCGTCGTGTACAGCCTCCGGGATCGCGCTTTGACCGTCGTATTTTGTTTATCATCGCGATTTGGAGTCACTACCTTCTTGTAAGTCGATAGTCCGGCTCGTTTTTTGGCTCGATGCGTGGTTGTAGACGATACACCCAGCTTATTTGCGGCATCTCGGAGAGATAGGTTAGGGTTTCGCTTGAAACTACCGGCAACTCTCTTTGTCGTCTCAGCGGCTTCCGGTTTTCGATTTCCCCCGATCCAGACTTCGACAAACGTTCCCAACACTTCAATTACATTTGTAACGTTGATCGGCAACTTTTAGCGATTTCGCCAACTTGCGTGCAGTAGCTCGATTTTGCGATGTGCGAGCAAAATTTTGATACGCTCTTCTTGCGGACGGCATTTTGACACTGAAGAGTGAATCAAAATCAAATTCTACACACACACACCTTCAAAATGAGGGTGTTCAGGTTTTTTAAATGCAAAATTGAAAGAAATACGTCAAGTTGATATTGACCAAATTTTGACCGTATCGCCCTTTACTGTATAGCTTCAAAATTGCGAGGTAATGCCTCCTGTTGAAATCCTTGCAGGCATTGTAAGGCCTTAACCCTGAAGAACCCAATTTTTGTCCTCGTTCTAAATGTTTTTTTTTTTTTCGAAAGGCCTTCGATCCAACATAATTCAAACGATACTGTCGGCCATTGAACGAGGGCATACCAAGGATAAAATTAGCAACTGCGTTGCCTAACTCGTCTACTAATCCGAAGATTCGTTAAGCAGAGAAAATTCGATTACGGAAATCTAGCGAAAATCCAGACGAGGGATACCAGCTTCGAGGCGAGCTACATCTGCCCTACATAATTTGAATGCAATGGGTAGGCAGGGGACCATCACGGCACCGGTTTGAAGCGATTTGGATGAGGAGAGTAAAATTGCCAGCTCCTTGTTGATAACATTTCGTGAATTTACGGCGGGATCTTCTCCCTACTCAGTAAATTCCCCAACATAGTAAATTCATAAATGATCTAGATCTCAGGATATAGATAATACAAATAGTTCACATGTACTCTTGCACAACGTAGCGGAAGAATTCTGAACTAATGTTTACGCTATCCAAAAAGGCCTTTGATCCTTGAACATATTGTTCGAAGACTCAAACTTCCTATATGTCAGGGATGCTTAGATTAGGGCTATTTAGTTATATTACATGCACCCCAGCGCCGCGCAGTGAGATAACTCTGAACCTTTCATTTTACCTTCCTAAAGGCCTTGATCTACTGAACAATTTTGCTGAAAAAAATATCTTTCTATGTGTGATGGATCACGAGATATTCTATGATGTAACCAAGAAGGTCAAATTCCCTATATCACTCGAGACCCTCCTCCTAAAGGGGATCCGCGTTAGTCGGGAGGTTGATTGTACTTTGCTGTTTATTTGACAAAATCGGGGATTGAAATGTTTTCTTGAGCAACGTGTCTCGTAAAAGGCAAAGAATTATAGAAAAAATGCCTCTGGAGCATTTACATTGAAGCTGAGACTGTTGTGTGAATGGTTCACAATTTCATTATTTGATGCCAATTTGTGAAGAAAAAGGCAAATCATCGGAGGTCAAAAAACGATTTTCGGTGGTATTGGGACCCAAGTTAAAGAAAATTGACATGGAGCTCTGGGTTTCAAGACTTTTTTCGGATTTTGTTTATAAAAAGACTTTTTGATCATTTATTTGAATTTTCAAAAAGCATCAAAGTTTGGCGCTAAAAATACTGGCAATATTTTGAAACCAAATTGAATTGAAATAGTCTCGAATACGGTTCAAAAAAAACTTCTAAATTAATCAACGTAGTCCATGAGCGATTCCTTCAATCCTCGCATCGTTCCATCGACTGGAATTGTATGAGTGTGTGTGTATCATTCTATTCCCATTGCCACTCCGGCTAACTAGAACCCATGGCGTGTGTAAGCATTCTGATAAGGATTTTTTCCATCCCCTCCCCTTCACCGGCATTGTGACTACCAAGTTACTGGTCTGCGATAACAATCTCAATATCGTTCGCAGCCGGTCGCCTATGGTAGAGAAACACAGGAAAAGCGACATCCACGACGACGACGACGACGACGCCAACGACGATCACCACCCACCCACCCCCTCCCACTCCTCCGGCATCAACCAACAGCAAATAGTAAGTCTCGAGACGCTCTCCACGCATACCAATGGGCCCAATACACCACCAGCGCACGCTTGATCCGGTCGGGCGACAAAGGACATCGGCCCGATCGGAGCGGGCGCGGGACGGGGATCCAACCGACGACGGTTCACAGATAAGGATTACTGCGGCGTTTATAATCCTTAACTACGTACCTTCGATTGCGACAATGACGACGCCGGTGATGCCGCCGCCAGTGGGTGGTCCCCCTCTGCCTTCCAGATCCGTTACACACGTACAAACGGGCGCGACACTGTACATAACACCTGCTGTTACACGATCTGCAGGAGAGAACGTTTTCGAACAACGGGCAATTGTTGAGAGTGTTTTCCGCGTGATAATCATGTGTTTAATTATAATTGCTCTTGGATTTTCTCGCGGCTGACTGGCTGGCTGGCTGCCGACTTGTACTCGTACGTCGTATAATATGTAATGCGCCCCATAAGTGCTATAAGGGAGATGGCGTGTGTCGGGAATTTGCATGAATGGTGCGTGTTTTGAGATTTTATAATGTTACTCTTTAGGGGAGGGCCATATTGGGGTTTGTTGATGGGGGTAGGGGGAGGGGGGCTGTTTAATCGTACAGTTGAGCTGTAGGCAGAGTTGGCATAGTTTTTCTTCAGAACGACGGCGACGAGATAAGATTTGAGTTATAATGTTCTTTTTTAGTCCAACTTTCCTATCAAAGTCGCAAACCGACGATAACGTACTTGAACGAAACAGGAAAGAATTACTGGCGGGGTGAAAGTAATTATCGGTCGTAAAATTGGGTGTTGTGCGAGTGCAGGGCGGGAATTTTAATCGTAAATGGGTTGCCCTCGGTGGATAAATCACCGATGGATGTGGGGATGAGTAATGGTTAAGTCATGTGTATTTTTTTGTTGTGGTTGCAATGGGATAAAACATTATGTGACTAAAAACCGATGGTTCGATCCTGAGTTGGAAGAATAAAGTGACTTAACATTGTACATATAGAGGTAATGACGTTTATGTAAGATCTTGATCATCCAGCTATTGTTTATTATTATAGAAACGTGGAAATATATGGGGATATTTGTGATTCATCTCATTGTTTATCTTTTAACATGGAAAAGCTACCTACTGTGAAACTATCTGTTGATATGAATGTTGTTATATGATTTGCCATCGATGCTATCGAGCACCAAATCATGACCCTACCTGCATAAACAATGAACAAATCTGGCTATTTGACAGTTGTTGGAAGAATTTTGACTCTCGGTCTCAAACACTCATTTTTCAAGCTGCCACCGGTCTTCCGCCATTTGCTTGTGATATTAACAGACCCAAATAGCCTTATTGTGATCTCATCTGGCCATACGATCTTCTTTCAGTCATCAATTGCATATGAAATGTGCTCTTGTGCTCACTGAAGCCGTTTTTGTTTTTCGCGGATAACCAGTGCCACTCTTCCCTGAAGACCATTATCATGAAGCCGATTTTGCACTGTGTGAGGTGTCACATGAATTGAAAACTCATTTTCGATTTGTTTTGCAACTTTGGGAGCTGATACGACTCGGGCTTTCTCAACTTTGTTTACTTGTCTTTGAAGGACGTCCTGGTCGTGCCGATGGAACTGCATTTTTTGAACCCTTGAACTATTTTAGCAACCGTATCTTTACGAACTAGTACAATATCAACAATTGTACTATAGGTTTTCCCACAGTTATGATGTTTTATTATCAATTTTTGGACACTTAACTTAAAATTTGTGGGTTTCTAGGCAGTTTTAAACGAAATAACTTAAACTTTCATACACAAATGCACCTATCGACGGAATGTACGCTATTTGCAATGTTTACATTCGATAAAGTGACAGGTACCGCGTAATACACTCTAAAATATTATTAACTATATTCAGGCGGATGAATTTTTTTGCGTATTTTAAAAATTAAAAAAAAAAATTCATTACGATCGTCACGAAACGTGATCAGGTTTTTGAGCGTTAATATCTCAGTCACTTCTCAAAAATCTTTCAAAATTTTTGCACCAATCGGTCAGAAATATTTCTACGCATTAATTTCAATAGAAAACAATGTTGATGTCGGGCCACATACGATTGAACAACTTTCTTCGGTAATTTTGTTCTATATCAATTCTTCTATCTGTAAAATATAAATAAAAACATAAGTTCAAGGTGAAATTGAAGACTTAGAACATCCTAAATATTAAGAATTTCAGGAAAAAAATGTCTTATTCATAGCTTTATCTGTTGTTTTAAAATATAGTACATATGCATACATTCTAATAAAGTGTTGGTGATAAACGTTTAATGTTTTTGTATCTTTCTGGGATGTTCTAGGTTATCCAAAAAGCACTTGAGATCAGAACTTCAGATCTACAGTTGTAACAGTAGCTTTTAGGGCTATATAAGATTCAGATATGGATTCAAACATAAAGGGCGATACGGTCAAAATTTGGTCAATATCAACTTGACGTATTTCTTTCAATTTTGCATTTAAAAAACCTGAACACCCCTCATTTTGAAGGTGTGTGTGTAGAATGTTTCTCCTATTTTGATTTTGGAATTCACTCTTCAGTTGTCAAAATGCCGTCCAAGCAAGAAGAGCAGCGTATCAAAATTTTGCTCGCGCATCGCGAAAATCCGAGCTACTCGCACCAAAGTTGTCAAAATCGCTAAAAGTTGCCAAATCAACCGTTACAAATGTAATTTAAGTGTTTGGGGAACGTTTGTCGACAGCCAGGAAGTCTGGATCGGGGGAAATCGAAAACCGGAAGCCGCTGAGACGACAAAGAGAGTTGCCGGTAGTTTCAAGCGAAACCCTAACCTATCTCTCCGAGATGCCGCAAATAAGCTGGGTGTATCGTCTACAACCGTGCATCGAGCCAAAAAACGAGCCGGACTATCGACTTACAAGAAGGTAGTGACTCCAAATCGCGATGATAAACAAAATACGACGGCCAAAGCGCGATCCCGGAGGCTGTACACGACGATGCTGACGAAGTTTGACTGCGTGGTAATGGACGACGAAACCTACGTCAAAGCCGACTACAAGCAGCTTCCGGGACAGGAGTTTTATACGGCAAAGGAAGGGAAGGTAGCAGATATTTTCAAGCACACGAAACTGTCAAAGTTCGCAAAGAAATATCTGGTTTGGCAAGCCATCTGTACCTGTGGCTTGGAAAGCAGCATTTTCATAGCTTCCGGGACTGTCAACCAAGAAATTTACGTGAAAGAGTGTTTGAATAAACGTCTGCTGCCTTTCCTGAAGAAACACGGTTGTTCCGTACTGTTTTGGCCGGATTTGGCATCTTGCCATTACGGTAAAAAGGCCATGGAGTGGTACGCCGCCAACAACGTGCAGGTGGTTCCCAAGGACAAGAACCCTCCCAACACTCCAGAGCTCCGCCCAATTGAGAAATACTGGGCTATTGTCAAGCGGAACCTAAAGAAGACCAAAAAAACTGCTAAGGACGAGCAGCAGTTCAAGGCAAACTGGCTTTCTGGCGGCGAAGAAGGTGGACAAGGTGGCTGTACAAAATCTGATGGCAGGGTCAAGCGTAAGGCCCGGCAATTCGATTTGGAAAAGCGGAAGCCTAACTGAATATTTTTCCTGAATTTTTATACTAATTGAACTTGAAAAGAAATTTAATTTGATTTTTTTAATAAACGATTTCACCGATTTACACGCGTTTTCCCTTGACCAAATTTTGACCGTATCACCCTTTATTTGATGAACTTTTTAAAAGGTCAACCGTCATTATTTGATAATTTTGTGATGTTTCAGGTCATCAAAACTGCCATTCAGTTCAGAACTTGAGATCTACAGTAGGAACTATAGCTTTTTGAGAATATTTTAGATCGCGAACAAACATTGCGAGATAAACTAGGATGATCGGGGTCATCCAAACTGTCCATGACTTCAGAACACAAGATCTACAGTTGTAACAGTAGGTTTTTGGAGTATGCGAAGGAACAATATGTATTTAACAATATTCATTAAATAGTGTAAGAGGTCTACAGACCTAATGCGACAATCCTGGTATATTCAAGATCATCTAAGCTCTACTTATGTTCAGAACATAAAATCTACAGTTGTAACAAAAGCTTTTAGGGCTATATAAAATTAATTTATGTATGCAAACTCTTGGTCATCCAAACTGTCCTGTTGTTTAGAAGTTAGGATTTAGAGTTGTTGTGTCGGTTGTGTCGGCTAAAAAGCACCCAGTAAAGTCGATTATGGTATCACGGGATCCACTATGGAGTCGGCACCGGAAGCATAACCAGAGTGCTTATGCGATTTTTAGACAGCGAAAATGTGTGAGTTTCACAGCAAGAAGGAGACCCAGATTTAAGTTGGCTGAAGAACTTTTCGCATGAGGACAAAGATTGTAACGAACTATTATCTTATGCGATGCCTTCAGTAGACTTTTTGTGCTCGTGCCATTGTGTTTAGTAACTTGTGTAGTTCGTGAGCAGTCTAAGTGCAGTGTGCCGTACAGTCAAAAAGTACCTGGAGACCGGAAGTACCAAAACACGGTGTGGTCGCCCTACTGTGGTAACACCTGCCATGGTGAAGATCGTCAAGAGGCGCCTTTTAAGAAAAAACTTCGTAGTACCACTAAATTGGCAGAGCATCTCAATGTATCGGATCGAAGTCTCCATCGGGTCTTACTTCAAACCTAGCCATACAAGATCCAGAAGGTCCAAGACCTTTCGGCGAGGCAGAAACAAGAACCGGTAGACAGAGCGAAGGCGCTGCTGAAGTTGGAGAACATCGTGTTTACCGACGGAAAACTTTTCCAAATACAGCATTTTGTGAATGAGCAGAACGACAGAGTTCTGCTGCCAGAAAGATCACAAACCCATGCCGACATGTTGACGGCCACCAGACCAGCATCGGTGATGGTTTGAGCCGGAATCTCCCGTGGGCACGTCGTCATTTTGGTTCCAGGGATTGAGTTTTCCAACAGGACTTGGCGCCGGCTCACAATGTGAAGAATATTTTGCAGGGTTTATTTCGAGCTCTGACCTATGGACTTTGCAGTCTGGAGAATATTGGAGGACGAAGTCTGCTCTAAAAACTACACGGGACAGCCCAATGAGGTTGTACGCAAAGGTGAAGTTGGACTGCGTAGCAATGTGTAATGTTTGTTTCAATATTTCGTAACGGTCGTAATTTGTAAAATTTCACATGCTGCTCTTGACATAAGCTTGCTTTGTTTTTGCGATTCAGAATAATATAGAGACCGTTTGAAATTGAAATTGAACATAAGATTTAAGGTATGTGGCGAAGGAAAAGTTGAAATTGTTTTAGCCACCGCTGAATTCTAATTTGCTAGAATTTGGAACGGATTTCGAAATATATTTCAATTCAAACAAACTCTTAAGCTGGGAAATTTAAATTGGCCTTCCTTCTTTGGACCTGCCGTATGGCCAATTCACATATTTACTTATATTGTGCGATTACTAGCCTGATTACTAGCCAAAAGCGCTAAAGGCCATAGTTACCAAGCCAATGCGTCCTCCGAATGAAGCATTACTACTACAATGTGTCTTTATTTCATTGATTTAATTTCGTTTTTCATTTCAATCGGATGGAACGACCTTAGGCAGGATTCTCTGAACCCTTCCAGGATTGTCTTTCCTCTCGCCGAGGGTCTGTAGACTAGCCAAGGGATGGATCTTGAAATTTCTGGTTTTTGGAGGTCAGTTCAGAATCATACGAAGGATTTTGTTCTGAACTACCTGAAGTTTTCGATGGTGGCAATTGGCGCAACACTCCCTGATTCGTGAATGAAGCATTGTACGAAGTTCCCTTACATATCGGTCACTGCTGCATATGAGATCTCCCTTACTTACATTTGAAGTCTGTGATAGGAAGATAATTGGCATGTAGTATACATCACCTTATGTTTGCGTTATTTTCAATAGTTTAATGTTCAAAATAAATTGTTTTTAGGAAACAAAGACGTAGTTTTGCGTCAAAAACATGAAGGTGTGGAAGTTGTGAAGCGACATCTGACGGAAAACTGGGCTAAAATCAGGGCACCCAACGATTTGGATAGGGAGCATGAGACTGCCTCCTGCCTATTGAAACATTTCGGGGAACGAGAGCGAGCTCTTTGAAAAAGCAACACCATGCTGGAGGTGGCTTCCAACTTTGTTGTCCAATCACGGAAATGACTTTCTGGAATATTCCTCTACGACGGCTATAACCTCTTCGGTTGATGAAAAATGCTTTCGACGAAGAAATTTTTTTAAGATGTGAGAACGACCAGAAATCAAAGGTTGTTAAATCTGGCGAATAGGGTGGATGCTGCAATAATCTGTACTGCATTTCACTGATTTTCCCGATAGTTTTTTGAGCTGTGTGTGCAAGTGCATTGTCAAGATGAAAAATGATTTCTTTCTTCTGCAAATCGGTTCTTTTTTCACATTTTTTTTTCATTCAACTGGTCCAAAAGGTCTCAATGATAATCAGAGTTGATTGTCTCACCAGTTTGGAGATAATCTTTCAGTAAAATTTCTCTTGCACTCCAAAAAAATTGACGCCAACACCTTCTTGGCCTTTTGTTTGAATTCAGGATTATGGTGGTAGACCCAAGTCTCATCCACAATTATGACTCGACGCAGAAAATCCTTTTTATCCTTTCGAAATTGCTCCAGAAATTCGCATTCGAATGTGTTTTTGTTGCATTGTTAGCAAATGTGGCAGCCATTGTGCACACAGTTTTTTGAAACCCAAAACTTTTTTTTGAGTTTTTTTTGCTAGTTCATAAAGACATCCTGACCACCTAGGAAGTTCGAACCTCCAGCAAAATTATTCAGAAGTTGAGTACTTACGAAAGGTAGAAAGTATGGTACGTTACTTAAAGGTGCTAGTGGGCAGGAAAAAGAGAGCGTTTTTCAACGAGTTTATATCACGATCCCGATCACTTAGGAACTTCGCACTTTATCAAAATTGTTCAGAAGGTCAAAGATTTTTGAAAAGTCGATTGTATGGCTTGGGATTTCGTCACTATTACATTCAAAAGCTAGTTGGTGATGCTTTTAATGGAAATTGTAATAATATCCCGCGATGGTTTTTAATCCAGGATTGTTCAAAACGTTGAGCAGCTATCAGAGAACATAAGAATAATTATCTGGTAATTGAAATATGGATTTCCGGAAAAATTTACACGATCGAGTGATGTGTGTCGTCCGAGTATCAGGGACACTCAAGAGTCCCTTCGAATCTCGAAGAGGGTTACGGCAAGGTGATGGATTGTCGTGTTTGTTGTTTACCATTGCATTGGATGTTGTGATTCGAGGAGCTGGGATAGACACGAGCTGGGATAGACAAAGAGCTGGTATAGACACGATCTTCGGGAAGTCTTTCCAACTTTTTGGCTTCGCTGACGACGTTGATATCGTAGCACGTAACTTTGAGATGATGGTGGAAACGTACATCAGTGATCAGTGATTAATGCGGTGAATACAAAATACATGAAGAGAAGAGGCTCTCGAGAAGACAATGTTAGACGACCACCAGTAGATGACACCAGCAGGGAAATACGAAAATGCATTATGGCTCTCAATCGTGCCTACTTTGGACTCCGAAGGACGTAAAGATCGAACAAAGTTCGCCAAACTACAAAGTTGGTCATCTACAAGGCATTAATTAGACCGGTAGTTCTCTACGGCAACTAAACATGGACATTGCTAATGGAGGACCAACGCGCTGTTGGTGTCTTTGAACACGCATCGTACACATCGCAAAAATCGGTCGACTACGATGGGCTGGGCATGTTGTAAGAATGTCGGACGACAGCCCAATTAAAACGGTTCTCGAAAACTTACCGATGGGCACAAGAAGAAGAGGCGCGCAACGAGCAGTTATGTCCTTATTCTCAATGTGGTGAAGAGAGATTTCAATTTTTTCTCACACTCTTCCTACCTCAACGAGAGCTCTTCTCTCTTGTTTATATTCTCCACCGTGTTTGCATGCGGGTAGCGCATGTAAGTGCAAGAAAATGGTTTTTATTCACACAACACTCGCTCGCTCTGGAGTGAGAAGAAGCGCTCTCAAATTCACTGAAGCAAATGCAGACGAATTCCCTGACTGGCGTGGGCTCTTCTGCTAATCCACAGAAGTGATTGCAAATTCGCTTTGAAGCTACATAACAAAAGAAGGAAGAAGAATGTTTCTTCCCGCTACCTTTTTTCGGACATTTTCTACAACTCGTACTCCTGCGTAACTTTCTTTTTGTTTTGAATTGTCTCGCCAAATGCAGCAATTATCTTATCATCCCGAAAAGTTTATATCACTTGAAAATTGAGAATCACTTGGAAATAAAGGGAATTACCACTGAATCGCTTAAATGTGTGGTGAGTTTGCTCTGAAAATATTAGAATTACCTGTAAATGAAGTGAAACAGTCCTGAAAAGCTTAAATTCATTTCAATACGTAGTGAACCATATCTGGTAAACGTAAAATCATATGATATTATTTTGAATAAGCCTGACAAATTTGGCATAGACTCTTGAAAATTTAAAATCAAGCAATTGAATACAACTTAAGTGAGTCCTAAAAAGTGTGGAATGGCTTCAAAACGAAATGATTTTTTTTTTCTTTTTTGTAAGGTTTACTGGCGGGACTCTGAATAGAGTAGAAACCTCTACGCCAGGCCTTTGATGATATCGTTGCGTAGATCCTTTCGAATCATTTTGCCAGCCGTACACGGAACATGTCGTCCAAGAAGACGCTGTTGCAAATGATTTGGAAGGAGCCACGTTTGAGAATTTTGTTATGTTATGTTGTTCTTTGTTATTTTTTTCCATAGTCTATTTGTGATTTTGTTATTCAGTATCACGTTTTCAGCTTGAATGATTTGTTTCGAAGTTCCTTCTGTCTTCTGTAGTCTAGTCCGATGGATTGTTATTTGTTTGAAAGTTTTCCGAAGCAGTTTTCTCGAACCAAAAATAAGAAGTTATTGTTCCTTGTGTGTTAGACTGACATAACTTAACTCCCTTTGAAGCATTTCACCAGCCGTGCAAGGATCATGTCGTCAATAGAGACGCTGATGACACTGCGTCAAAAGGTTTTACATTTCCCAGGATTGCTTCTCCTTTCTTTACATTATGTTCATGTCCATTGTTTTGTGTCATTTGGTCATTGACGTTATTTCGTCTTACCTCTTCTGATTCATTTATTTTTGTTCGCCTTATTCGTTTCATGTGTTCTACATTATTGAATTTTGTTTTTACTATCCTTTCATTGTGTCTGTTATGTATGTCTGAAACCAATTTCCTAGTTTTGGCGGTCTTAGCCGATCTCTTTATATTATTCCGCCTTGGTCTTTTAATGTCATATAAGTTGACCCATCGCATAAGATAGTGAGTGGTGAGTCTCAATTATTTGTATAATTTTTTTTATAAAATTCCAGCCTTTAACTCCTTGTCAGCATCTGTCCTAAGTTACATTTTTCAATGACTTTTGTTCAGTTCAGAAGGTCTGATCCCTAGCTAAATAATATGTTGTTAGAGTCAGTGCCTTGATCACGGCTGTCTTATAGAGCGTACATTTAAATTATAATATATATTTGCATTATCTGCACCTGACACATCAGGACATATTACTAGTTGCTCACAATCATGATCAAAACACTCACCTTTTTCGATAATGATGGGAACAATAAGATTATTAAGAATACCAAGTGTGTAGGTATATTTGCTGTTTATTCAATGACAATTAGTTTACTCTCAGCAATGAAAGAGTTGTCAAGCTAATAAAAAGTGCACTTTTTGTCGTTTCCCTATATTATTTGAAAGAATTTGTAGATTGTTCCCAGCTTCGTATAAGAGTGAACTGCGGCTAAACCCGCCAGTAAGACACCTCTTTCAGTGCCTTCAAATAAACGTACTACGACGTGGCAATTTAAAGAAAGTAGAGTGTGATACTATCACTGCTGATCATGTTCTTAGTCTCCCATGCTGGCCTTTTGCATGGGATTAGCCCTCTCACCTACGACAAGGTGACAACCATGATCTTCGAGAGGGACTTCAAAACGAAATGATTCGTACAATAACATTTCCAAAAAACTTAAATTTATACGAATAAGTCTGAATACACTTGTGAACAAATTGAATCAGATCTGAAAAGTTTTGAATGACCTGAATATGAAGGTTATCAGCTCAGAAAAGCTTTACATCACTCTAATATCAGCCTTGTAAAATGTGGAGTCAAATATGTGAATAAGTCAAACTTAAATCACCTGGTTACTAATTTACCAAGTCTTCAAGAATTTGGAATCAGGGCTGCAAAATGGTGAGTCGACTACTGTGCTGGAGCGTGCGTCCCCGCAACATAGCTCTGGTCCTCACAAGTTCCTACCTCATGCTTCCACGGGTCAACAGATGACAAAGACCGCCAGCTAAGGGTTGCGTACTTAGCTGGTAGTGCAGCCTGGGCACTGTTGTCCTTCTGACTTCAGCTAGATTGAGGAGGTGCGTGCCGAGCGTCTGTCCACCAAGGAGGTGCGGCTCAAACAGCGGCTGAGTAAGAAACGCTGTATCGCGTCAACTATACATTAGGAGGCAGTCCCACCAACACAATGTAGGCAGCGCGAACGCGGTAAGCTAGTATGCTGAAATCTTACCCTACCACGAAAAATGTAAGTATTCTTTATACGGCATATAATTATGGATCATCCATGGAATTTCCGAGTATTGTATAAAAATTTTAATGTTTTTCCTTCATGGCAGTGATAATGCCATGAATGCCAATGATATTGTTGCAGGACCACAATCGAAAGACATCCGTATTTATCCGTAAGCTTTAGTCCACCATTGAGCGAGATAAGGCGCTATAACCTTGGCAATTATTGCCATGCTTTTGGTTCAAATGCCAAAAGTTCACCCACAGGCAAAAGGAGCATAAACTAATCTTTCTAGCATCTATGCTCCCAACGATAAGGTACAAATTATCACTGTATAACTCAACATGGAAGCGTTTCTTCCTTCCCTTGATTCAGACTAGTAGAGCGATTTTAGATCTTTCTGGAATCGCTCTATTTCTTGGAATCCTCTCTGCGGCACATACTACGCAGTTGGCCTGGCCGATGACAAGAAAAATGATGTATTCAAGAAAACATCATTTTCCAGGATGCTTTCAAGAATTGGCTGCGTTAGTGTGAGATTAGATTAGATTAGACAAGTCTTCAAGAATTTGGAATCAACTCTGAGTTGTTAAAAATTACTTGAATATGAAGTATGGTAGTCCAGGCAAGAGTTTAACAACTTGAATATGAAGCGACTCAGTCCTGTAAATGATACGTCTTCTATTTTCAAATCTACCTGATTTACTCAAAAACTAAAATATTTCTAATCTTGCCAATGATGAAATCGAAACTCATAATCCTTACCTCCTCTCCAATCGCTTTCAACTATTTTCCAAATAGCTTCTTCAAAAATAACATCGGGAATTTCTGAATGCTAAGATTCCAAGGCTTTCCTTTTCAGTCCCCTTTTCTACTCTCATTCCTCATAGCTAACGAAATTCTTCCTCCCAGCGCCGTCCTCAGCCAGACAGTCGATGGCCGGAAAGTAGTCCGATAAGATAAGTGTTCTATTCTCATTCGACGGCTGATCCGATCGGTCCGATTGTGGCGATGAATCGAAACGGATTCATTCTAAAACCCGAAAATGGGAAGAGAAAAAAAAACACTCATTCCCTCTAGAGATTAGAACACAAAATACCCCTGGAATGAGTCAGCCCGGCCAATACCCAATACCGACACAATGTAACAGTGTATTGCCTCCCTATCGCACGGCCCGGAGATCAAACGCCCATTAACATGCTGTAATGTGGGAGTAATTAACGATTAAAAAAATCGCTCAAACTGATCCAATTATCGCCGACTGTTTGCGGTCCAACCTCCCCTCCCTTCCCCCCGGTAAAACACCGGTAAAACCACAAACCAATTAACTCCGTTTACCCTTTTAGTTTTATGATTTTCTTTTTCATTTTTCCCCGCGTGCACTTTCCACTGTTCTGAAAAGCGTCGCGCAATTGTTTCTTTTTTTTTTATCGGGTTGCTTCGTTTTTTCTTTCGACCCGGTTCAAGTCTCCCACACGAATAACCGATTAAATATCGCAAACCATAAACACGATTCCGCGCACAGGCAATTACGTGCCTGTGGTTCATTTTTTTTTCTTTCATTTCGTCTTTCTAATTTTATCTATTTTGTTCTCTTTCTCTTTACTTTCAGGTGAGTTCCCTCTTTTGCTGCGATTTTGCAGTTGCTGATTGGTGAGCGACCGATTCGGTGAGCAATCTCATTTTGCCGGAATCGAAAGCCATCGGACTATGTGCTAAGTGGCATATCTAAATAACGGTTGAATGATATTTCCGGTTCCGACAATTTCATAACCCTCCTCCAAAGAAGCTCGTTCCCAAATCACAGTCCTTAAGCAGATGGTCTCAATCTGAGCCCGTATAGCTCATAGATATTTCCAGAACGAAGATAACGCTTCCGCCAGATAACGGCGAACATCCATTTTCGTTTCGAATCGTAAACCTCAACAACCGACCGTAGGTAATATTGATAACGGAGCGATTTGATTATGGGGCTGAATCCTTATCGCACGGAACTATCTCGCCGGGTATACTCCGATTAGATAACGGAACGAGAACGTTTCTTCATTTGAATATCAACTCTCCTCCATCGTTTCAGTCCCATCCTCGCCAGGTGCGCTGCTGTTGGCGATAGTAGATTCAAGATTCACATTCCTTTGACCCACATGAGCTTGGCCGAGCTGTCACTTTTTTTTCTTTTTGCAAACTAGATTTCGACGAAGCCGCAGCCCTCTTCGATAGTGGCCTTTTCGCACGAAGCACTTCGCGAGTCGCCGCCGCCGCCGTCGCTGATAAGCCAAAACTACAATTCCGTGCACACGGCGAAAAAAGAAGCAACTAAAAAACCACTTTATAGGTAGGTTGCTACGCGTGTGCGCTGATAAACAAACATTCTGCAAGCGAATAACAATCAGCTGGGTTTTTACTATTGTTTTTTTCACTGACTGGTGACTTTAGTGCGCAATTCTCAGACCTCCTCCACCGGCAGGAGATTACAGTCAAACTAAAGTAATTTCAGCATGTTTTATTCCGGTGGAACCTGTGGGCCAGACCCGGCCCCTTCCCGCCCCACCACCGCCGGCCGGGCAGTTCGAGTGGAAGATAAAGAAATGCTGGTTCGGAGTTTTTATCAGTTTCGTATTTATGCCGTGTGTAAGGTAGTAGTTTCATCAGGTTCTTTTGTGGCCAGGCATGTTTTAGTCTTTTATATATTTTTTTTATTTTTGAGTACTTCTTTATCGCCCACTGCTGCTATGCTGTCGAAAGGTAACTTTGTGGTTATTGTTGTTGCGAACTGATTAGAGACGCAGCCGCGCCGAAAATTTGAATATCGCGCGAAATGCCGAGGCAGCCACGTGAAAATGGAAGTCGTAAGGCCGGTGGAAGTTCATTTTCATGAACTCATCGATAAGAGACTCGTTTTGAGTGGGTTGCTTTCAATTTTAGAGTTGTTTTTTTGTGAACTAGTACCTTACACTATCAGGTAGAGGCAGCTGGAATTGTTTGATAGCCATGGTCGGGTGAATTAGCAGTAAACAATGTCCAAATAGTTGTAGGAAGGAAAAAATGCTGATTAATACTGATATGAATGCTAATGCCTTAAAATGTAGCTTTCGTTGGAGGAGTTTCACTAAAAAATATGTTAATTTCCAAATAGAATCGGAGCTCTTGCAAATTTGACAACATGTAGGCACGACCTTCTTGGATTTAGATTAAACATGGCACTTTTCTTCAATATAGGAAAAATGCGTTTTTCATCAGTCTAGAGATCAAACACATGATAATACTAACGTAGGACTACGTTTCTCTTTTCTATACCGGGTGGAATTTCAAAATTTTAAGAAATGAGAGCGTTACGCAAAAGTGAAAGGTTTTTGAACGCTTATACCTCTCGTTCGACTAAACAAAATGACTTCATTCATACGCCATTTGATCAGAAAAACTCACCAATTTTTTGCATTGAAATTTGAAAGAAGTTCCATTAGTATAAGTAGTTTAATTTTTCAATTCAAAATGACCTACTTTTGATGCCATACAAATTTGCATATCAACAGGTTGAAAAATTTGTTTTCCCTAACACGGTCGTAGGAAACGGGTAGCAAATGCCTTCTTCTTCTTCTTCAAAATAACTTTTCTCTGTTGCCGGTGTCTGATTTTTCAATTGTGGCCCGTCCCCTATTATTAAATTTGTTTCGTTCTGCATTGACTCCCTTCTTTCTTGGCAATGCTATCAACGCTAGTATACAGCCGAGGGCGAACTAAATCGGTTCAATTTTCGCTTCATGCTGCCGGATCGAACGAGGCCTTGCTCTCCCGCCACAGTCTGTCGGGTTGTGGTATTTATTTTGGGGCGAATCTAACATTAAGAGATTATCTTCGGTCTCAATCTCTTTCATTTATTACAGCGCGGTTATAAAACTTTCTCGCGATTGCGTGTTCGGTTCGCGATCTATCGCCTGCGCTTGCTCATCTTCTAGTGGTGGCAAAGCAGTTCGGAAAAATTTCTCGATCGACCTATTGCTGTGGCAATGGGTCGAAAAAATCGACGAACGGTGACATCCGCTCCCGAAACATTACCGTAACCGGGCAGCTCTAAGCGGCTGCGCCACGACGACGCCGATCCAGTGGATCGTAACGCTCGTCTACTAGCGAGCAATCAATTCGCCGTGCTTCCGGTACAGGAGGTGCCAAAGGACATTGCTGCACTTAGGACCGAGCTTGCAGTTATTCAAATTCTTCCGCTGTGCAATCTGTGCAGTAATGGCACTAAAGTGATGTGCTCGACGGAGGCTGACTACCGTGCTGTCGGCGCTCACCTAGTCGCGCAGAAACACGAGTTCTACACTCACGACGCGCCCGGAAGCAAGCCAATGAAGGTGATTCTGCGTGGCCTTCCAGAACTCAGATTGGAGTCAATCTTCGAAGAGCTGCAAGTGGCGGCACTAAAGCCCCAGAAGGTATTTCCCATCAGGCGCCAGCAACACGGAAACTACAGGGACCAACTCTATCTGGTCCATCTCGAGAAGGGATCCGTCACGATGGCAGAACTGTTGAAAACACGGATCCTTTTCAAAATTATCGTCGAGTGGGACCGTTATCGTCCGAGACAGCACGACGCGACGCAGTGTGGCAACTGCCTTGCGTTCGGCCATGGAACTCGAAACTGCCACATGAAACCGAGATGTGACAAGTGTGCCGAAGCGCCACCAAGGATTGTGCCCCGATGGACGAAGGTGCCCCAATGAAGTGCGCCAACTGTGGCGCAAATCATGAGAGCAGCAATCAAGCCTGCCCCAAACGTGCGGTGTTTTTGGCTATCCGAAAGAAAGCATCCATCAAGTCTCGGTTAGGTCAATGCCGTCCACCACCTCCGATGAGAATTTCCCGTCGCTTCGGTACCGGGTGCCAAACCTACCGCCGATCCCATTAAACCACCGCCATGCAAACCGCCCGGCAGCTTCGGTTCATCATCGATTCGCGGCAGCCGCCGCCGCTCCCAACCCAGCTCCTCCTCCAGGCTGGGGAAATCCGACTTGCAGTACCTCCACGAAACCACCCGTCGATGGACAGCTCTACAACTCGGAGCAAATGGTAGAGTTCGTTCAATAGCTCTATCGCCAACTACGTTCCTGCCGCTCAAAGGAGGAACAGCTCAAAGCCTCCACGTCCGTGACGATGAAATTTATTTTCAAACATGGACCGTAAACGCACCATAAACATCCTAAATTGGAATGCTTGTTCCATCCGGAACAAAACTGTTGAGCTCGGTGACTTCCTTAACAGGAAGGCCATCGACATCGCCATCGTCACCGACACACATCTCAAACCGGAAATCAGCATCTTCATCCTAGGATACCGGATTGTGCGACTTGATCGTAGCGGCTCTAATGGAGGAGGAGTTGCGATTGCCCTGCACTACAACATCAACAGCCATCTGCTTCCGAGCTTCCAGCTGCAGTCTATCGAAGCCATCGGAGTCCAGGTCGAAACTATCGTCGGCCCTATCACCGTCATCGTGGCCTATTGTCTCAAGCAAGCCAGTACCATCAACAGAACAACAACGGCCCTACGAAACGACATCCGTAAGCTAACTCGGAGGCAGGGGCAGTTCATCATCGCCGGCGACATGAATGCGAAACACGAAACCTGGGGGAACACCCGGCGGAATCGAAACGGAATTATTCTACAGGAAGACCTGGAAGAGGGACATTACACCGTCCTGGGCCCGGATACTCCCACCCGGTTGAGCAGATCCGATACCAGCGAACTGGTTTGCCTACATTAAAAAGTCATTGCAATCGGATGACTAAAATTATTAAGGCCAGAACGGTGGACCTCAGAAATAACAATTTTTCCGCCAAGATCCGCTCTCTCCCAGTTTGTGCAAAGCCGTTCTGGAAGTTGACCAACATTTTCAAAACTAAGCCAAGGCCCATTCCACCGTTGATCCCATTAGACAGCAATGGCTCTGAGGATCGATTGATAACTCCTGCTGAAAAGTCTGCTGAGATAAGTCAACACTTCGTCAGCTCCCATAATCTCGGACAAAACATCGTCAGTCCACACGAAGCTGCTGTTAGCGCGCTTATTACTAACATCCATCTAAGCCCCAACGATTTCACAGAGGAGTTGGAGATCTCAGCAGACGAATTGTTGACTTATATCAAAGGCTCAAAGAACATGAAGGCCCCAGGTTTCGATAACATCATGAACTTGGAGCTCAAGCAACTGAGCCCCCAGTTCTATAACCATCTGGCGATGGTTTTCAATCATTGCCTCCGACTTAGCTACTTCCCCACATGTTGGAAGTCAGCCAAAGTCATCCCCATCCAGAAACCTGGGAAAGATCCTTCATGTTCCAAGAGCTATAGTCCCATCAGCCTTCTCTCAGGATTATCCAAGCTATTTGAGAAAGAAATTATTTGACAAACAGAACATTCCGTGTTTCGCTGCAAGGTGCAGTTTCCGATGCACAGGAGATTTCCGCCGGTATTGCGCAGGGAAGTAGTTCAACCTATTCACCACGGACATACCCCCGCTCCCTGAAAATGGATCTCTGTCGTTGTTCGCCGATGATACCGCAGTCTTCCACAATGGTAGGGTAACAAGAGCGCTTACAGCGAAACTGCAGCGAAGCCTGAATGTTCTGTCTGAATACTTCACCGAATGGAAGATCTGTATCAATGCAGCGAAGACCCAGGTCATCCTATTTCCACACTCCAACTCTCCCAGACTTGTTCCGCCTGAGGATTGTAAAATAAGCCTAAACAACACAACGGTGGAATGGGCCAAATCAGCTGTCTATCTTGGCGTTACCATAGACAGCAAGCTTATTTTCAGGGAGCAGGTTGCCAAAACTGTCACAAAATGTAACGGTTTGTTGAAGCTACTGTACCCATTCATCAACAGAAGGTCTACATTATCCCTGAAAAACAAGCTTGCTGTCTACAAGCAAATCATACTTTCAGTCATCGAGTACGGCATGCCAATCTGGGAGAGTTGCGCTAAAACACATCACCTGAAGCTTCAGCGTGTTCAAAATAAGTTCCTCGGGATGATCCTGAACACCCCTTCGAGGACAAGAACATCTGAGGTCCACCGTCTGGCCGAGATAAAAATGCTCGACGATCGCTTTAGTGAGCCAACTTTTCAGAACTAACTATTGGGAAGGTAGACGATTGTGAAATACAGCAGTCAAACATCAGTGTCCCGCTGTCAGAGCGGAGTGTTGACTTGTGGAGTGGAGTGGAGACATACAAAAAAATATCTCACCATGCTTGGGTCTACGATTTTCTTGTAAAATCATTGTTGTTTGAGCTATGTGAGCAGTTAGTTTGTAACGTGTAACGATTTTCTGTACACCCAGACTGCATAACATGCTTTATCAATTCAATTAAGCCAAGTTTAAATCACTTGAAGATCGTGTAGATCATCTGTTCAGCCTAACCAGTGAATTCATGATGCCCCAAAAGTTCAAAAAAACGAAAATTACGCGGAAGTGAACAACTATAAGTTGGTTAATATTGTCTCAATTGCTCAATTGCTCAATCATCCTAATAGCGACATGATATTGTTGATTATCGCTAAATTAATGAAATATTTGGAACATAGGCCGAATAAAGGTGACAGGCTAACATTACATCCCGTTACCCTATGTATTCAGACATATTGAATGGACCTTTTGGAGGGTCAACAGTCATTATTTGACGATTTTGTGATGTTCTAGGTCATCAAAACTATCCTTAAGGTCAAAACATAAGATCTAGAGTTGTAACAGAAGCTTTTTGGGCTATATAAGGTGACTATGTGAATTCGAACATATTCAATGAATCTTTTGGAAGGTCAACAGTAAATATTTTATAACTTTCTGATCCTCTAGGTCTTCGAAACTTATACTGGCGTTCAGAACCTAATATTTACGTTGTAACAGTAGTTTTAAGGCAATAAAAAGTTACAATAAATATTCAAACATATTCAATTAATATTTTTAAAGGTCAACAAACACTATAAAGCAATATGACATTTTCTGGGTCCTCCAAACTGTCCTTGGCTATGCAAAAGCTACGCTGTGTATTGAAACATATTCATTGAATATCTTGGAACACCAACAGACATTATGAGATAATCTTCTAGTTACCCGAACTATCCTGGAATTCAAAACTGAAAATAGACAGCTGTAACTGTAGCTTTCTGGACCAAACAAAGTAACAATATATGTTTGACCAATTTAAGTGAGCCTTCTGGAAGGTTAATAGATAGAATGAGATATCTTGGGATGTTCTACGTCGCCAAAACTGCCCTTGAGTTCAGAAGTTAGGATCTAAAGTCGTAACATTAGCTTTATAACCTATGAAAGATGATGATATGCATACAAACACACTCAGTGATACTTCTGTAAGGTCACTAGTCATTATCAGATTATCTTGGGATGTTCAAGTTCATAAAAAACCTGGCTTGAATTCAGAACTTAAGATACACAGTAGTAACCGCAGCCTCTTGGGCTATACAAAACTACGATAACTATTCAAACATATTCAATGAATATTCTGTAACGTCTACAGACATCATAGGATAATCTTGTTAGTTTTAGGTCATTCAAAACTTATTCAAAACAATTGTAAGAGTAGCTTTATGGGCTATACAAAGTTATGTTCGTTTGTTTGGCATGAATATCCCAAGATTATCTCATAATGTATGTTCGTCTTCCAGGGCCTTAATTGAATATTTTTGAATATATATCATAATATTGTAAACCGGATAAAGCTACTGTTGCCACTGTAGATCTTCTGTTTGAAACTCCAGGACAATTTTGACGACCTAGCACATTTTAAAAAAATATTCCTCATCATTTATTTATTTACATTAATTGTTATGTTATATATTCTCCGTGCGAGGAGTAACGATTATGATGTAGAAGGAGATGTTCGCTCATCACCATGAGGCACCAAGAGTGAACAACAATGTTTTTGGCTAGAATGAAAGATATGAAGAGAAAGTTTTGATAGTTCCGCTAGTGTGCGGCAGGCTCGGAAATATGACAGATGTTTTTAGGAAAGTTGAGCGAAAAGGGCATGTGTAAAAAAAAAAAAACTTTAGTGATCGTCAGTCGGTGCGAATCAAAACAAACCCAAAAAAGGAGAGAGTTCCTCTCCCATGTGCGCATCGGTAAACAGAGTGCACACAATAGATCGCTAGAATAACTATACAAGCCACAGTGGTACATGAGCGTCTTCCAACCGGACATTTTTGCCTGTTGAAGTGGCGGACTTAGTCCGTGCTTCGACCTACCCCGCAGTGGGATGATGTTAGGCAAAAATGTCGTTGGTTCGAGTACCACTGTACACATGCCCTTTTCGCTCAACTTTCCTAAAAACATCTGTCATATTTCCGAGCCTGCCGCACACTAGCGGAACTATCAAAACTTTCTCTTCATATCTTTCATTCTAGCCAAAAACATTGTTGTTCACTCTTGGTGCCTCATGGTGATGAGCGAACATCTCCTTCTACATCATTTATTTATTATTGACCACCAATTTGGAATTGGTTAGGCCTGAAAGGGTTAATTCAAAGAATATTGCGTTGTACAATCTGAATGTATTGAGTTGCGTAGGCTTACGTTCCGAACAACCAAATGTGGCTGTACCTTGTAGTCTTTTTTAGTCTTAAATGTGTGTCATGAGGACAATAAGTCCGATTAGCTAAGACGAATAAAGAAATAAATAAATAAATAAATAAATAAATAAATAAATAAATATATCAATAAATGAATAAATAAGCTTTTTATACATAAGTTCAAACAATACTTGGCATTTGGTACACAGCTTGAAAACGTAGTGTGCATTTCTGTTCAATATCAAGATTCATCAATCGCAGGTGTCGCTGCTGTTTTCGAAGTAAGCCCCAGCTCAAACATGAGAATACACATCCCAAATGAAAGACGCACAGACTTATTGGTGGTCTTATCGTTACATCGTAAGCGGTGTCTGTTACTTCCTAGGTGGTGAATGAAAAATTGTGAATTTAATACAGTTGAAAATTAGGGTTACTCTAGCTTATAGCCAAAAATCAAGCTAAACAAGTTCACGCGAAAATGAAAGACAATCCTCCAAACAAGACCATTTTGCATGAAAATCGGGTTTTGGTCTTATTGTATTATCTATCACTTTTTTCTGTATCAATAGATTTATCACAAATGCATAGAGCCGACTTGAACTCTTTTCGCTATCCTAAAACTAATCAATGTACTCATGGCTGGAATGCAACTTCTAAAAACAACAATTGCCGACAGTATCGCTCACCGCCTGCGCGAGCGGTTTGTCACTTTATCTGCCTGCTTTTTAAGGTTCGCTCCACTATCGCACAGCGCGGCCCAATCGACCAGGTGCTCTATCCTACTTTGAGGTGAAACTTTTCCATGGGCAGCAGGCGTTTTTTCACTAGAACAATAAAACGCCTCACACGATAGCAAGCTCTAGAACTCGCACAACCAGCACAAAGAACAGTACCGAGCCTCTGATGACTAATTCGTCATACAGACGTGGACACACACAAACGTCACACCTTGCGGTTGATAAATGGGTAATCGTATATTCGACGGAAAACCGGCTGACTGGAACTACGAAGATTCAGCTGGCACTTCATTTACTGAGCTGTTATCGGTTGCTTGGAGGTTAACTTAGAACAGACAGTTGGAAGAGCCGAGCCGACCATGTGTGACGGTGACAATCAAAAGTTTGATAGGCAAATAGCGAGCACATTCGGTAGAGACGTGATAGTAACGTGACTTCACTGTTGATGGTTTAAAAAAAATAATTATCAGACTGAAACATGATTAGGGTAGTCGTTCCTATGGTTGAGATACGTTCGAAGCGTTAGGGTAACAATGGTTTTGTATTAAGGTGCCAATGAAAATTACATGGTTTAGGCTGCCTTTAATCATTCAAAGTTATGACATTTTACCCCATGAAAATTTTCGCGAGGAGAAAATTGTAATTCGAAGTTTGTTTTTCGATACCAAATGCCCTTAAAATGACACTCAGAGATCAGATTTTATATAATGTTTTTAAATTAATTTTTAAATTAATCATCCTAAGATGATGCATCAGGAATTGAAACGCTCTTATGAACATTCCCTCGCTATTTTATCATTATTTAATCTGAACTCAAAATGTTTCAAAGCTCCGGAAAATTCAAAATATTGATCGATTAGAGGCAAATCTAAACCATGTCCAATTGATTTCAAATTTGGCACAGAGGCATAGTTAGGGCTGATGAAACATTTGCGCAGTGTCGATTTAAGAAATTCAATGGGAACAAAATCTGATCATCTAAGAGAGAATAATCGATTTCAAATAATCAAAATAACATCAGCTCGCAAACTTTTGCGAATTTTTAATTTAGTAAATTAAAATGTTCATGGTCAGCAGTTCATTTATTTATTTTTTTATTTATTATTTATCTATTTGTTTAGTTATATATTCATTTATTTGTATATATTTAGATATACTTTTTATATATTTATTAATATATTTATTTATTTTTTGTTTGTTTAGTTATTTTATATTATATATTTATTGATTTATTCATTTATTTATTTATTTACTTATGTTTTAATTTATTTTATAATTTAAACATTTATCAATGTTTTTATTTATTTCTTTTATTTATCTCATATTATTTATTTATTGATTTCTTCATTTATTAATTAAATGACTTAACAAATATGTTTTCATATATTTTAATATTTAATTATTAAGTGGTTAACTTATGTTTATTTTTAATTATTTTTTATTATTTGTTTTAATATTTTTTCTTTCAAATGTATTTTTTATTTATTATAAATTTATTTTCTTATTCATTTATTTATTTATTTAGTTTTTTTTATATTAATTTTATTTGTCTCATTTTAATACTTAAATAATTTATGTATTGAGTGATTCAATTGTTTATTAATTTATTTCGTCATTTATTTATCGATATTTTTATTTGTTTTATTTATTCATTTATATATTTATATTTGTTCATTCATTCTTTTATATATTTATATGTAAATATTTATTTATTAATAACTTATTAAGTTATTGATTTAAATATTAATTTATGTATTTATTTATTAATTAATTTATTTATTTATTTATGTATTGTTATCAATGTATTTTGAATTGTTATTCATTTATTTTTTACTCTCTATCAACAGAAAACATTGATCGATTAGAGGTAGGGGTGCCAGGTCCAAGCGAGCTCGAATTTTGAATAGGAGTATATTTTGGGGCAACGGAACTTGTGAGCAATGTCGTTCGTTTGGAAATTGGATGAATATTTTCACCCATAAATTCCATCGTCACCATATTGTGCATTCAAACATAACTTTTGGCACACTAAAGCTATAATTGAACCGCAACTATAAGAG
Source organism: Aedes japonicus (assembly GCA_034211315.2). Classification (NCBI taxonomy): domain Eukaryota; kingdom Metazoa; phylum Arthropoda; class Insecta; order Diptera; family Culicidae; genus Aedes; species Aedes japonicus. The sequence goes on along the minus strand of JASCZW010007004.1, from coordinate 23,146 downwards.
AGTTTACTCTATTAAACTTGACAGCTCCTTCATTGATAGTGTTCTTTGATCGATTCTTCTCAAGATTAAAAAAAACTGTTGTACGCAAACATCTTTGACCCTTGTTCAGCTTTTTCAAAACCAAATTTGCTTATTTTTACTAACAATCTTGAAGCTGATTGAAGAAGTAATGTTAGAGGGTGTACTCGAAAAAAACTGAGACACAAAGATAAGCTTGTGACTTCTTAGCGTGCGGCTAAACTTCATCACAATATGTCAAGAGGTCATCGAGATCCCTAATAAACATGTACCATTCAGGAACGACACTATAAATGGCGTGACCATTCCACTTACAGTTTGTATGAATCCCCGAATTGGTTGTTAGGCACTTCTTATGATGTAGAAGGAGATGTTCGCTCATCACCATGAGGCACCAAGAGTGAACAACAATGTTTTTGGCTAGAATGAAAGATATGAAGAGAAAGTTTTGATAGTTCCGCTAGTGTGCGGCAGGCTCGGAAATATGACAGATGTTTTTAGGAAAGTTGAGCGAAAAGGGCATGTGTACAGTGGTACTCGAACCAACGACATTTTTGCCTAACATCATCCCACTGCGGGGTAGGTCGAAGCACGGACTAAGTCCGCCACTTCAACAGGCAAAAATGTCCGGTTGGAAGACGCTCATGTACCACTGTGGCTTGTATAGTTATTCTAGCGATCTATTGTGTGCACTCTGTTTACCGATGCGCACATGGGAGAGGAACTCTCTCCTTTTTTGGGTTTGTTTTGATTCGCACCGACTGACGATCACTAAAGTTTTTTTTTTTTACACATGCCCTTTTCGCTCAACTTTCCTAAAAACATCTGTCATATTTCCGAGCCTGCCGCACACTAGCGGAACTATCAAAACTTTCTCTTCATATCTTTCATTCTAGCCAAAAACATTGTTGTTCACTCTTGGTGCCTCATGGTGATGAGCGAACATCTCCTTCTACATCATAATCGTTACTCCTCGCACGGAGAATATATAACATAACAATTAATGCACTTCTTATGGTTGTTGTTTATGCGGGATAGCATCGGAACAAGATCATATCCACCAAAATATATAGGCATCGTCGTGGAGAATCAGATGGCATCCCACAGATGGATCGAAAAACACCTGGGCTTCCATCATTCGTCGGTTTCCCGGATGGTGAAGATATTCTAGGAGACCAAGGCGATCATTGCAGTGGTCAAGCAGCGGCAGAAAATCGAAGACTAGAAAGGCGTTGAATCTGTACGAGCGACGACCGAACCTTTCGATCCAAGATGTGGCGAAGAAGGTTAAGGTATCCTAAAACGGCCGGCCTCCCTCCACGTCTACAAGGTAAGGAAGGCACCAAACCGGAACAACAAACAAAACTTTATAGCCAAAACCCGCGCCAGGAAGCTGCACCGTGGGCGGCTGACGAAAGCGAGGTGCGTCTACGTCCCAAGCAACACCGAACCGTCATAATTAGTTGCAGCAACTTGATTTTTACCTAATTTAGTCACATTGAAGTAACGTTTACTGGTTTGCAACAAGTGTGCTGCTAGGGGTTGCCACAGCACGGTTGGCATTCCTGAGGAGGTAAGGAAGAAAAGGGTGGACAAACTCGCCAAACAGTTTTTGGTTTGGCAGGGTCCCCGTAGATGTGGAGAGATAAGCCAGCCAAACGTCACGGCGGGTGCCATAAATGGGCAAATCTACCGGGCGACCGCCTCCAGAAGCGCCTGTGGTCTCTCGGAGACGCTATTTTGGTCGGATTTGGCATGCCGCTTCTACAGCTGGCTGATGTTAGACTGGTACAAAGATAACAATGTTTTTTTTTTGTACCAAAAGACTTCAACCCACCGAACTCGCCACTTCATCCGATTAGGAAGTTTTAGGGTTATCTTAACCGATTCAATACGGATTGGTCCTATAGGACTCAAGAATAAAATTTGCTGTCAAAACTCGTCTTTCAGAGTTACAGAGGAACTTTGTTGAGCAAACTTGTTCAAAACCAAGTTCTTTAACTAGAAAAAAATATTGAATAGGTATGGTTACGAACACAATGCTGATCCATATCATCCAAACTGTCCTTCAGTTCAGATCTTGATGGTGTACAAGATCGACAAGGAGATTTATAGTGCTTTGACTTGACTTCTAAGCTATGAATGCTACATGAAAAATTTGAACACCGTTTCAGGCATAATACAGAACTCTCAGAATATCTACGGCACCCCCAACTATTCTGGAGCTTAGATCTTGGTGTTTTGCATGATCAAAAAACAAATTTTTTAGGTCTCCATTGTATGTATGGGTGAGAAAAACTTCAAATGTTATCATCACAACTTTTTGAAGTACGATTTTTTTTCCGAATATCTAAAATACTCCAAACCATTCTTAAGTACCGTGAACTCAAGTGCAGTTAGGAATACCGTGGGTATTCTAGAAGCACTGTAATATGTCTATTACAGTGTTTTAATGTCCCATAGGGGTATTTGAACTAATAAATACGTTGAAGACAACGAAAATAGCCGTGTTTATCATAAACATCAGAGCTCCATGATAGTTTGGAGTACTGTTGGTAATCTAAAAGCACTACAATATGTCTATTTCAGTGTTATAATGCTCCATGGAGTTATTCGAACTAATAAGTACGATACAGACATCGTAAATCTTCTTATTGATCATCTAGAACAACACGATCTGAACTCAAGGATAGTTTGGAGTACATTAAGTATTCTAGAAGCACTTTTATCTGTCTTTTACAGTGTTATAATGTACTATGGAGCTATTCCCACTAATAAGTACGATTGAGGCACCCTAACTTTCCTCATTGATCATGTAGAACATCAAAATCTGAACGCAATAACTGTTTGGAGTGCCGTTGTTATTCTTGAAGCACTGTGGTGTGTCTATTACAGTGTTATAGTGTACCATGGAGCTATTCCAACTAATAAGTACGATTGAGACACCGTAAATTTAATCTCAATGATAGTTCGGAGTACCCTAGATATTCTAGAAACTCTGTTACATGTCCATTACAGTGTTTTAATGTACTATGGAAATATTCCAACTAATAAGTACGATCGAGACATCGTAAATTTACTTGTTGATTATGTAGAACATCAAGATCTGAGCTCAATGATAGTTTGGAGTACCTCAAGTATTCTAGAAGCACTTTTACAAGTATATTGCAGTGTTATAATGCACCATGGAGCTATTCCAACTTATAAGAACGATCGAGACATCGCTAATTTCCTTATTGATGATGTAGAATATCGAGATCTGAATTCAAGGATGGTTCGGAGAACCCTAGTTATTCTAGAAACACAGTAACATGTCAACTACAGTGTTATGATGTTCCATGGGGCTATTTCAATGTTGAAGGCAACGTAAATAGCCTTATGAATCATGTAGAGCATCCAGATCTGAGCTCAAAGATAGTTCGGAGTACCGTCGGTATTCTAGAAGCACAGTTATATGTCTATAACAGAGTTATAATGATCCATGGAGCTATTCCAACTAATAAATAAGATCGAGACATAGTAAATTGCCTTATTGATCATGTAGAACATTGAGATCAGAACTCAAGGATGGTTCAGAGTACCCTAGGTATTCTAGAAAAACTGTCTATTCCTGAGTTATGATGTCCCGTGGGGCTATTTTAACTCATATGTACGTTGATGACAACGTAAATACCTTTGTTGATCATATAGAACATCAAATACTGATCTCAATGATAGTTTGGAGTTCCGTTGATATTCTAAACGCACTAGAACATGTATATTACAGTTTGTTAATGTTCAGTTGAGCTATTTCAGTTAATAAGTACGATCGAGACATCGTTAATTTCCTTGTTGATCATGTAGAACATCATGATTTGAATACAAGGATAGTTCGGAGTATCATATGTAATCTAGAAGCATGGTAACATGTCAACTACAGTGTTATGATGTCCCGTGGGGCTATTTGAACTCATAAGTACGGTGCAGATAGCGTCTATAGTCTTGTGAATCATGTAGAACATCAAGATCTGAGCTAAATGATAGTTTGGAGTACCGTCGGTGTTCTAGAAGCACAGTTATATGTCTATTACAGTGTTATAATGCTGCATGGAGCCATTCCAAAAACTAAGTACTATCAAGACATCGCAAATTCCCTGATTTATCATGTAGAGCATCAAGATCTAAACTCAAGGATGGTTCGGAGTACCCTAAGTATTCTAAAAACATCGTGACATGTCTATTTCAGTATTGTGATAGCCCGTGGGGCTATTTCAACTCATAAGTACGTTGAAGACAACGTAAATAGTCTTACTGATCACGTAGAACATCAAGATCTAAACTCAAGAATCTAGAATACCTTAGGTATTCTAGAAACACTATTACATGTATTGGATTGGATTTTTTTATTTGAGAGACTTTCAGCCGGGGGCTGGTTCGTCTCTATACTATTACATGTATTTTTTAGTGTTATGATGTCCATGGAGCTATTTTAATTCATAGGTATGTTGGAAACAACTTAAATAGCCTTGTTGATCATGTAGAACATCAAGATCTGCACTCAATGATAGTTTGGAGTACCGTAGGTTTTCTAGAACCACTATAACATGTCTATTTCAGTGATATAATGTACAATGGAGCTAATTAGTACGATCGAGACATCGTAAATTTCCTTATTGATCATTTAGATCGTCAATTCAAGGGTAGTTCGGAGAACATTAAGTATTCTAGAAACACTTTGACATATCTACTACAGTGTTATGATTTCCAATTAGGCTATTTCAACTCATAAATACGTTGAAGACAACGTAAAGAGCCTTGTTTATCATGTAGAAGATCAAGATATTTATTAAAACATAGTTTGAAGTACCGTAGGTATTCTCGAAACACTTCTACATGTATGTTACAGTGTTATAATGTACCATGGAGTAATTCCAACTAATAAATACAATCGAGACCTCGTAAATTTCCTCATTGATCATATAGAACACCAAGATCTGAGTTCAAGGGTGGTTCGGAGTACCCTAGGTATTTTAGAAACACTGAAACATGTCAATTTCAGTGTGATTATGTCCCGTGGGACAATTTCAACTCATTTGTACGTTGGAGACATCGTAAATTTCCTTATTGGTCATGTGGAACATCAAGATCTAAATTACAAGATAGTTTGGCGTGCCTTCGGTATTCTAGAAACACTGTAACATGTCAATTACAGTGTTATCATGTCTCGTGGGGCTATTCCAACTCATAAGTACTTAGAAGACAACGTAAATAGCCTTGTTGATCATGTAGAACATCAAGAGCTGAACTGAAGTTTGGATTACCCTAGGTATTCTAGAAACACTGTAACATATCGACTACAGTATAATGATGTTCCATGGAGCTATTTCAACTAATAAGTTCGATCGAGTAATCGTAACTTTCCTTATTGATCATGTAGATCGTCAAGATCAGAGCTCACTGATAGTTTGGAGTACTGTTGATATTCCAAAAGCTATATTATATGTGTTATATGTCTATCACAGTGCTATAATACTCCATGTAGATATTCCAACTAATAAATAAGATCGAGACATCGTAAATCTCCTTATTGGTCATGCAGAACATCGAGGTCGGAACTCAAGGATAGGTTGGAGTACCGTAGGTATTTTAGAAACACTGTGACATGTCTATTACTGTGTTATGATGTCCCGTGGGGCTAATTCAACTCATAAGTACGTTGGAGACATTGTAAACAGCTACCTTGTCGATCATGTAAAACATCATGATCTTTATTAAAACATAGCTTAGAGTGCCATAGGTTTTCTCGATGCATTTTAAAATGTCAACTACAGTATTATTATGTCCCGTGGGGTTATTTGAACTCATAAGTACGGTGTAGATAGCTTCTATAGCTTTGTCCATTATGCTGAAAATCAAGACCTGAAAGCAAGAATGATTCGGGGTACCCTAGGTATTCTAGAAACACTCTTACGTGTCTTTTTCAATGAAATGATGCCTGACGGGGCTATTTCAACTAATAAGTAAGATCGAGACATCGTAAATTTCCTTATTGATCATGTATAACATCAAGATTATTAAAAGATAGTTTGGGGTACCTTGGGTGGTCTAGAAATGCTGTAACTTTTCTATTACATTGTTATTATGTCTCGTGGGGCTATTTAAACTCATAAGTACATTGGAAACATCGTGAATAGCTACCTTGCTGATCATGTAGAACATCTAGATCTGTTTTAAAACATAGTTTGGAGTACCCTGAGTATTCTAGAAGCATAGTAACATGTCAATTACTGTGTTATAGTGTCCCGTGGAGCTATGTGAACTGATAAGTCTGGTGTAGATTGCGTCTACAGTCTTGTTGATCATGTGGAACATCAAGATCTGCACTCAAGGATGGTTCGGAGTACTTAAGGTAATCTTAGTACCTAAGGTAATCTGAGTACCTACGGAGCTGTTTGAATTTATAAGTACTTTTATACCCTTCTTGATCATGTAGAACATCAAGTTCTAACCCAAGGATAGTTCGGAGTACCCTTGGTATTCCAGAAACACTGTTACATGTCTATTTCAGTGTTATGATTTCCCGTGAGTCTATTTCAACTCATAAGTACTTTGGAGACATCGTAAATAGCTACCTTGATGAGCATGTAGAACATCAAGATCGGTATTAGAAGATAGTTTGAAGTACCGTAGGTAATTTAACAGTACTGTAACATGTCTACTACAGTGTTATGATGCTCTATGGAGCTATTCCAACTAATAAGTACGATCAACGCATCGTAAATTTCTTTATTGCTCATGTAGATCATCATGATCTGAACTCTAGGATGGTTCGGAGTACTTTAGGTAATCAAGCAAGATTGGAACATGTCAATTACAGTGTTATTATGTCCCGTGAGGTTATTTCAACTCATAACTACGGTGTAGATAGCTTCTATAGCCTTGTTGATCATGTAGATCATCAGGTTCTGAACTCAAGGATTTTGGGGTACCTAAGGTATTCTAGAAACACTGTTACATGTCAATTTTAGTAGTTTGATGACCCGTGGGGCTATTTCAGCTCATAAGAACGTTGAAGACAACGTAAATAGCCTGGTTGTTCATTTAGAACATCTAAATCTTAACTCAATGATAGTTTGGAGTACCATAGGTATTCTAGAAATGCTGTTTTATATCAAATACAGTGTTATGATGTTCCATGGAGCTTTCACAACTAATAAGTACGATCGAGAAATCGAAAATTTCCATATTGATCATGTAAAGCAGCAAGATTTGAACTAAAGGATTTTTTGGAAGGTATAGAACAACTGTTGGTGGTTTTTATCGCTTGTTCAAGCATGTAGTAGACCATAGACTATGTTGAAATACAGTGTAAAAAAATCTCTAAGTAATCGTTTAGAGGCCAAACTTTATAAAACACCTGAAGTATTCGAAAACGAGCTGGCTTCGAAGAATCAGTGGGTAGAAATATTAAAAGAAGTCGGCTCCACTATTGCCTAAAACCTTTTGAGTGGTGTCAAACGCAAAGGTCTTTTTAGTAGCTAGCTTAAATTCGCATATTCAGCTTTTAATCAGCTACAACGGAAATTTCAGTTTCTTCTACCATTTTTCTTAAATTTCTTAGATTTTATAGAGTAGCTTCCCGAGCAAAGGTTTATACCAAGTTGATAACAAGTTTTAATATCATAGTATCAGTGTTTCATCACTTAATATGTTATCATTTAGGCTGAATAAACAGCCAAAATAACAAAAGTGATAACAAATTAATATACGTTGAATATCACAATATTAACTCATTTTATTATCATGGAGTTCATTTTGATAACAAATTTTGTGATATGAACAAATTTCTTGAGTAAATTTCAAATGCATACACTAATAACTGAAGTAGTACTTCTGGTAAGAAGCTCAATTTCATATCCATCATTCATGCTGATAATATTCAGCATTCGTCAGCATGCTGGTAGAATTCAGTAACGTTCGTCAAAAATCGTCTACAAAAATTGATAACAGATGATAACAAAATTTGTCAGAGTTGATAACTAAATTTGTTAAGCGATAACAGATGAGTTCAAAGTGATATCTGAGATAACAAAAATTGTTACTTATTTGATATCAGTTTGTTATTTTACTTTGCTAGGGTTGTACTACAACTTCATCGAGCAATAATTGCTTTCTATGTATACTGTTCAGCCTTAGTTGATAGTTGAAATTAAATTATGTATGACAAAACATTACCAAAATTAGGTCGAACAAAACGACCTAACAAACATCATCCCCACCATGATCCGTTGAAATCAACACAACCCAAAACACATTTACGGCAAGAATCGGCACAAAGAAGCTCGATTCCGGCCAAACCTCTTAGCATTTGTGCAAATCCAACTTTCAGCCAACCACATCCAAAACAAATTGCAGCGGTCGTTCTCTTTTTGAATATGCAGTTCCTGCCCAAACACGGACAAGTCTCATCACTCATCGTCAGAATCGCGGAGAGACTGGCCGTCGAGGCCCCTCCCCCCTTCCTCAGCCTCCTCGTCCAACCGTCACTCCAACCGGCAAACTTGATTTGTTATCTCTGCCATATCGCAAACCGTACAACCCACTCCGCGCGCACGCTGCTGGGGTCTTTCCATCATCCCCCATCACTCTGGAGAGGGGAGCGGGTTCCAGGCGAAGAGTTTGCAGAGGTTAAGCAGATAATAAATACATTTATGAAATTCCCGGCAAATACATCATATGCATAAATATTTATATCTGTATCTGGTTGGCCCCGAAAAGCACTCGACTGTACGCACTCACTCACGACGACGACGACGACGATGATCAAATGCGCGTCGGACGACTCCCGAGAGATGCTTCAACTGCGATAACCCATCCGGCGCGGGTGGATCCATAATCGGTCGCCCTGAGGAAAGCGGGATGAACGAATGTTGATGCTTATCGGGGGATTTGGCGAGAGCGAGAGCGCAGATTGGGGCCAATTTTAGCCACGTGGGAAAACCCAACTCAACACGCACCCAACTTGCCCCGGACTTCGCTATTTGCTCGCTCGTGCCTCGAAAGGCCGAAACAATTGCGAGCGGGCTACTTCCAGGACGTTTTTGGGCTTGGCCGAAAATTTTGTCGTTTGCATCATATCGTCAGTCAATCTTGTCATGTCCTCCAGTCGGAGTTCGACTCGACTCGACTCGACCCTCCGCCTGTCTGATGGGCGATGATGAGTTTGAGTGTATGCAACGTTTTCAGAGTCTGGTTGCACCTCCCTCCCTCCTACCGCCCCTTTTCAACCAAGCCGAACGTACGTGCAGGCATAGCATTTCGCTTATCTGGCATTCTATTTCCGGATATAGAGTTTTATCTTTTTCTGAAATATAAATTCCCCACAGCCGGCCGACGCGACGTCGTAGTTGTACTTCAAGCCCTAGCCGGTCGTGCAATCTAGAAACAATCGGAATATCGAAGTTGTAGTGCCCCAATCGTACTTGAGAACAACATCATGTGTATGTTGATACATATTCATAGCCGGAGTCGTCGTCGTCGTCGTCGTCGTTGACTGCGATGTTGTTGCGATTAGGCTCACATTGACTGTTTGTCGAGATAGGGAATTGGTCAGCATTCGGGGAGGCGTTTTGCATTTCAGAATCGGCAAACTTAGTTCAACTTGTTCTGGATTCTTCGGAGTTGGACTTCATCGAGTGAGTGACATTTTACTGTTAAACAATTGAATGTGGAAAAATTAAGCTAAGAATCTCATCATGTTACTTGAAAATGAAAATTCACCCCCAACAGGGATGAGAAATATCGAGTGGAATACATCACAAGAAGATTTGACATTATTGAGAAAAAAAAGGATGAAAAATAACGCATCAAAGTAGGTGGCGCCATTACATAGTGTATTTTTCTCTTGCTCCGACAATTTTGTGCAAGACAAAACATTTAGGAACTAGGAGTATTTAGGGCATAAATAATATGGAAACGGGGTGAATTGAGCATCATTAGTTCATCCAAATCATACAGTATTTGTTGGCATTTTAAAAGGCCAGTCGCCAAACAATGTTCTAAACATTCTATTTATCATTACCAAGGATGGATCGCTCAGCCCACTCTTCTCCTGTCAAGTCTCCTGTACTATTTTATTTAAGTGTGTCTACAAGCATTACAATGTTGCATGGGTGTTCCCGTATTGTGCCGAAGGTGACGACGTGTTGAGAGTTTAGATTTTCATGTTTTTGCTCATGTATCATGTATCTGGCAACCAACTACGCATATTGGCAAGGTTGCTAGTTTCTTATTTCTCAAAGCTCAACTGTCAAAAGTGTACCTCGATGTTCCACACATGTATTTTGGATTGAAAATCGATGCTACGCAGTTATGTAACAAATTCGTCTAGTGTGTAAAACTAAACTGTTATATGCGATCATAAAATCAGTTCGTTTATTGGTGAGGCTCAGACGTGTGTAACACTTTGCGGAGCCGATATTCAATATTGGTATTTACAATGCTTTACTTTTCAATGTTAGTGAAAATGGGGTGCCAATCATTCATGGTTGGCTCGGAGTTATAGATTAAATATTAAGGTTTCAAATGGGCAAGACAAGTAAATTATTCAAGCTTATAATTGTTGCTCGTGTCTGCGACTGCCAGTACGTTTACAGTTCCTATAGTTTCATTAAGGATCTATGCTCAGATGGCTGACCAATGGCATGCTGGACAGGTACAAGTAGCACCGAAATAAGGGGATAGTATAACTAGGACACAATGGCAGGAAATTTACTGAAGTGTGATGACATTACACTGTTAGGTCAGACAAATAAAGGAATTCGTAAATCGCTTGCATGTAGTGCTAAGAGTTGAAAATTGTTAAGTTTCAATTTTGAAAATCACTTTGAAATACTTTTCTAAAATCTGTCTGTCTGTCTGTCTGGACCTTATAGAATCTAAAACTACTAAGCCGATCGGCGTGAAATTTTGAATGTAGGAGTTTTTGGCACCGGAGATGGTTCTTATAATTGCTAGAGACCCCTCACTTCTCTGGGAGGGGTGGCTCCCATACAAATGAAAAACAAATTTATGAACAACACGAGAACTAATCAAGCAAATGGTACTTAATTTACATGTGAAATTTTCTGGAAGCAAGAAATATGTCTATGGTGGTTTGAGACCCCTCTTATCTCTAGAAGGTGGGGGGCACACATACAAATGAAACTGAAATTTCTGCATAACTCGAGAACTTATCAAGTATATGGGAACAAATTGAACATGTGGAGGTTTTTGAAGGCAAGAACTGTTTTCTATGGTAGTTTGAGACCCCTTCGTCTTCTGAAAGAAGGGGTATTGTTTGAGAGCCGCCCCCCCCCCTTTCAGAAGGGGGAAGGGTCTCGAATCACCATAGTAATATTTCATGCCGTAAAAAACCTCCACATGCCAAATTTGGTTCAATTTGCTTGATTAGTTCTCGAGTTTTGCCGAAATTATTTATCATTTATTTCTATGGGAGCCCCTCCTCTTAGAAAAGAGAGGGGTCTTGAATTATCTTAGAAACATGTTTTGCTAGCGCAAGCTCTCACCTGCCAAATTTGGTTCAATTTGCTTGATTAGTTTTCGAGTTATGCAGAAATTCGTGTTTAATTTGCATGAAAGCCCCTCTCCCTTAACGGGGGGATGGGCCTTGAAATACCATAGAAACATTTTTTGCCGTCAATAATCTCCACATGCCAAATTTGGTTCAATTTGCTCGTTTCCGAGATATCGTTTGCCAGTTTTCGAAATATGCAGAATCTCTTAATTTTTCTGAAAAAAATGCTGAAGTTCCGTGTAGAACTTCCCTGAAGTTCTTTGAAAAAATCCCTAAAGTTCTCTAAAGAATTTCCATTATGTGCTTTGAAGAACGTTTCTGAAGTTCTCTGAAAGACTTCCCTGCAGAACTTCACTACACTGCACTGCACTGTTCTCTGCAGAACTTCACTGAAGAACTTTGTTTGTTGAACTTTGTTCCATGAAGTTCTGTGAAGGACTTACCCGAAGTTTGGTAAAGAACTTCTCTAAAGTTCTCTGAACATCTTCTCTGGATTTCTCTGAAAGATTTTCCTGAAGTTCTCTACAGATTTTCCCTGAAACTCTTTGAGGAACTTTCAATAAGTTCTCTGCAGAACTTCCACGAATTTTTCTGAATTACTTACCCGAAGTTTTTTGAAAAACTCCTCTGAAGTTCTCTGAAGAACCTGCTTGCAGTTCCTAAAACAAATTCCTGAAGTTCTCTGAAGAAGTTCCCTGAAGTTTTCTGAAGAAGTTCCCTACAGTTCTCTTAAGAACTTCCCTGATGCTCTCTGAAAGACTTGTTTGACGTTTTCTGCAGAACTTCCCTGAAGTTCTCTGAAGAACTTCCATGAATGACTTACCCGAAAGTTCTTTAATAAAGTTATCAGCAAAACTTCCACGTTCCTGAAATTTCCCTAAAGAACTTCCATGAAGTTCTCTGAAGAACTTTCATGCAGTTCTCTGCTAAACTTCCCTGAAGTTCTCTGAAAGACTTCCCTAAAGTTCTCTGAATAACTCCTCTAAAATTCTCTTCATATCTTCCCTGAAGTTCTTTGAGGAACTTTCAAAAAGTTCTCTGAAGTTTTCTGAATTTTTTCCCTGAAGTTCTCTGCAGAATTTCCCTGAAGTTCTCCTAAGAGAATTCCCTGAAGTTCTTAGAAGAACTTCCATGAAGTTGCAAAACATCCCTGGAGTTTTCTGATGAAACTTCCCTGAAGCTCTATTAAAAACTTCCCTGAAGTTCTCTGAAAGACTTCCCTAAAGTTCTCTGAAGAACTTCCTTGAAATTCTCCGAAGAACTTTGTTGAACTTTGTTCCATGAAGTTCTGTGAAGGACTTACCTGAAGTTTGGTGAAGAACTTCTATAAAGCTCTCTGAAACTTCCATGGATTTCTCTGAAAGCATTCTTGAAGTTCTCTGCTGAACTATCCTGGAGTTCTCTGAAAAACTTCCCTGAAGTTCACTATAGAACTTCCATGAAGTTCTCTGAAGAACTTCCGTGGAGTTCTCTGAAAGACTTTCCTGAAGTTCTATGAAGAAGGTTTTCGTAGTTCTCTGCAGATCTTCCCTGAAGTTCTCTGCAGAACTTCCAAGTAGTTTTCTGATAAATTTAATCGTAGTTTTGTGAACAACTTCTCTGAACTTCTCTGAAAATTTTTCTTGAATATCTCTGAAGAACCTGCTGGAAATTTTCTGCAGAACTTCCTTAAAGTTCTCTTAAAAATTTCCCTGAAATTCTCTAAAGGACTTCCATGAAGCTGCAGAACATCCCTGGAGTTTTCTGAAAAACTTCCCTTATGCTCGCCATAAGAACTTCCCTAAAATTCTCTGAAAGACTTTCCTAACATTCTCTGTAGAACTTCCCTGAAGTTCTCTGAAGAACTTCCATGAAGGACTTACTCGAAAGTTCTTTGATAAAGTTCTCTGCAAAACTTCCCTGAAGATCTCTAAAGAACTTCCATGAAGTTATCTGCAAAACTTCCCTGAAGTTTTCTGAAGAACTTAGTTGAACTTCTCTGAAGGACTTGTCCAAAGTTTTGTGAAGTACTTCTCAGAAGTTCTCTGAAGAACTTCCCTGAGTTTCTCTGAAAAACATTCCTGAAGTACTCTGCTGAACTTTCCTGAAGTTCTCTGAAAAACTGCCCTAAAGTTCTCTGAAGAACTTCCATACAGTTCTCTGAAGAACTACCCTGAAGTTCTTTGAAGACCCTGAAGTTCTTTGAAGACTTCGCTGAAGTTCTCTGCAGAACTTCCCTGAAGTTCTCTGAAGAACTTTGTTGAACTTTGTTCCATGAAGTTCTTTGAAGGACTTACCCGAAGTTTGGTGAAGAACTTCTCTAAAGTTCTCTGAAGAACTTCCCTGGATTTCTCTGAAAGCATTCCTGAAGTTCTCTGCTGAACTTCCCTGAAGTTTTCTGAAAAAGTTCACTGAAGAACTTTCATGAAGTTTTCTAAAAAAACTTCCGTGAAGTTCTCTGAAAGACTTTCCTGATTTTTTTCTGAAGAACTTTTTCTGAAGTTCTCTGCAGATCTTCCCTGACGTTCTTTGAGGAACTTTCAAGAAGTTCTCTGCAGAACTTCCACGTAGTTTTTTGAAGGACTTACCCGAAGTTTTTGAGAGAACTTCTCTGAAGTTCTCTGAATTTTTTTCCTGAAGTTGTCTAAAAAACCTGCTTGAAGTTCTATGCAGAACTATCCAGAAGTTCTCTGTAAAATTTCTCTGAAGTTCCCTGAAGAACTTCATGAAGTTGCAGAACATCCTGGAGTTTTCTGAAGAACTTCTCTAAAGTTTTCTCAAGAACTTCCTTGAAGTACTCTAAAGGACTAATTGACGTTCTCTGAATAACTTCCATGAAGGACTTACCCGAATGTTTTTTAATAAAGTTATCTGCAAAATTTCCCTGAAATTCTCTAAAGAACTTCCATGAAGTTGTTTGAAAGACTTTCCTAAAGTGATCTGCAGAATATCCCTGAAGTTCTCTGAAGAACTTAGTTGAAATTCTCTGAAGAACTTCCATCAAGTTCTCAAAAAAAACTTCCATGAAGTTCTCTAAAGAACTTCCATGAAGTTCTCTGAAGAACTTTCTTGAAGTTCTCTGCAGAACTTCCATTAAGGTTTGTGAAGCACTTCTCTGAAGGACTAACCCGAAAATATTAGAAGAACATAGCAAGAATACCCATATTAGGGTAATCTGCCGCTAATGTGCACTAGCGATAAAAATTCATTAGTTCACAGGCACACCAGAGCCATTCAGTGAAATAATTCTCAACTATGAAGTCGGCCGTCTGGACGAACAAGATCACTTGAATAAATTTGCTGAAAACAATGAATTCGTAAATGATCTTGATATCAAAATACAAACATTACAAAATGTTGACATGAACACTAGCGCCACGTGGCGAACGAATTCTGTTCTAATGTGTACACCATTCAAAATGCTCTGACCCCTCGAATATCTTTTTTGAAGATGCCATATAGATGCCATATTCTTCTTCTTCCTGGCTTCGACGCTCTTCAAACGAACATTTTGCTTGCTTCTCAACTTAGTGCTCTAAATACTTGCACTTCTATGCCAACGCCAATGCATGAATTTGAATAAGGTCTGTATCCGCAATAATCCGGACACCTCAAAACATGAATAAAACATAAATTTCGCATTATATTTCCGTCGTATTTGTTTATTTCAGATTCATGGGATGTGTTTTAAAAATTCGTGTAAACAAAACATAGTTATTCGGTATTTGCATAAAATTTTCGAACTTTGCGCTTAACTCCGTCCATGAGGGTTTGTACAGACTCTTCAGAAATCGTAGAAGCCGTCTTTGTCTAAATTTGCTGGAAGTGTTTGATGTCTTTGATTCCATGCTTCTTTCCAGAAAGCTTCCGCTTCATCAGAGCCCAATATCTCTCGATCGGTCGTAGCTCTGGGCAATTTGGCGGGTTTGAGGTTTTTGGTACAATGTTCACTTGATTTGCTTGGTACCACTCCATCACAGTTTTAGCATAGTGGCATGATGCCAAATTGGGCCAGAACAAAGGTTTTCTTTGTGACTTTTGATGAAGGGTAGCAATCGCTTCTGCAGACACTCTTTCCGATAGATCTCCTTGTTGATTGTGTCTGTAGTGACGAAAGATTTACTCTTTTTGCCACACATGCAAATTGCTTGCCACACAAGGTATTTTTTGGGAAATTTCGATGCCTTCTTCGTTCTGAAATGCTAAAAGCCAGCCCTGGAAGAAGCTTGAAATCCTCCGGTTCATAGGTTTCATCGTCCATAACAACGCATGAAAACTTCGTCAAATATTCGCAGTACAAGCCCGTCAAGCCCGTGATTTTGCTGCCAAGTTCTGTTTGTCGTTGTGATGTGGAACTGTTTTTACTTTATACGACTAAAGTCCCAAACGTTGTTTGGATTTTTGGACAAAACCAGGCGACATCCCTACCCAAGCAACACACAAAACATCTTTTTAGAATGATTTATAATTGCTTGTATTATCAATGCATTATAAACGTATTGCAAAACATGTCATGTTTGGAGCGGTTTGTAACTCTCGAATTCTATATCACTCTGACAAACGGTCGGAGCTAAAAATACTTTTTCCACTTCTCCAAGTGCTTACTACTTCATTGTTGTTCTTAAAAACATGTTTCCATACATTTATAATACATAAACAAGACAAGATTTTATGGGCAGTTCTATATGCTGTGGAAATTACATTACATCAACCTTGTTTTGCAAAACGTGTTCTTTTTTCTCCTTACGATGAACATTGTGGTTTCACTGCTAACGGGAAGCATATCATGTATACTCTGAGTTCACCTTTCAACAATATGAGTTGGCTTAGCAAAGAACCTACAAACCTATCACGCCAAGGATTAGTGTTCAAATCCCACATATGGCGATATTATATTATTGTTTGAGGATAATATTTTTCCATTTTACGTTTTATAAGGCGTCACTTTTTGCGCTTTTTGCGTCATATAAAAGTATGAAATAAAGTATTATACACCTAAATTTATAACCTGTTTTTGTCATTTAACAGTACTTTAAACTTGTTTAATACAAGCTGTGTTGCTTGGGTATTTTACGAGTTTTCGTTAATATCCTTTTCACCTTTCGGTCATGACAGGATCAGCGCGTCCAATGTTTTTGTCACTTTGTCCTCCACCGTCAAATGTTCCGAAAATGATTTGAGCACATCGTGAACAGCGGATTTAGGCAATTCAATGTTTTTGCAAGGTCCGTATTGACAAGTCAGGATTTGCGTGCGCCCGTACAAAATTCGCACTTGTTTTTCTTTCGTCGCCATCTTGTATACTAAACATGAAATGTAAACATCAATCATAGTCTTTTTCATCATAGACTCTCAGCTATACCACAGTGAAATTTTCATTCCTACGTGCAATATTTCAAAGCACAATGATTTGAAGGTCGGATTAATGTGGATAAAGACCTTAAATGCGCTGTGCTCTATCCACACTCAGAGTATCCTTGTAACGTTTGATTAGAAGCCACACCGTTGACTTTGGGATTTTTAACACTTTGGGATTTTTAACACTTATTTTTGAAGCAGACCACGAAGGATTCTCTAAATGTTTGAGCACAATTAATTTTCTTTTCTCAAGTTCCATGATCCGTAATTTCGAGATGCGTCAATCAATCGATAATTTTTTTTACCAATTTCTTCGTCAATGAAACATCAACAAATGCCTGTCAAACGTATTTTGTTCCAACTACCAGGGACGCGGTGGTGTATTAAACCGTGCGTCCAGATTTACTTTGAATCGAGCTTTAAATATTAGAAATAAATGAATACAAACCTCTAGCAATACACTAGTTGAATATCGGTTAAAGTAAGTTCAATGTGACTCATATAAGTCATAATCAAGTGGTTGCAACCAATTATGTCAGTTTTGTGTTTTTGATGAGTGTGTGCTTTTTAGTTGAATACCTGTAACTAGAGAGATTAGTAGTTTCCATTTAATTTCAACTACTTTTATAGCTTATCTTGACAGATACGCGTATTTCGTCCGCAATATATTCATATTAGTACACGACACTGAAGAAGTCTGCACATTGTAGACGAAATACGCGTATCTGCCAAGATAAGCAATAGAGGCAGTTGATATTAAATGGAAATTACTAATCTTTCTTCTAGTTTTGTGTTGCTTGCAGAATCTTGTACTTTTTCCATCTTATATTCAGTAAGATAAAACTGCATCTTCCGCCTAATTTACCTAAATATCCCGCTGTCACCCCTAAAGCTGCAAGTGGCCAATCGCCGATGTACTTATCGAAAAAAAGACACTTCTTCTTCGTCGCAGCGCGCCTGTATCTATGCAAGCGATGGGACAACGTGTGACACACACACGAAGATGATGTTGCATATCTCGTCGGTTCCAGCTCATCATCAATGTTCATTCCTCCTCCTTTTTCTGTTGCTTTCTAGGATTTTTCCGTCACCGTCACTGTTGTGTTGTGGGTGGGTGGGAACTGAGCATCCCTCCACCCCTCACCCCCAAAGTACTCAACTGTTTCGCAATTCGGTGGGCAACCGTATCCCTCCACTGATATGTGTCTGACTGTCTGCGGAAGCAATGGCAGCAGCCAACGGAGTGCAGTATCTGTATATTTATTCTTTTATTTTTTGTGAAAAATTCAATTTTTATGCTAATGCGATCTATAAAAACCCTCAGCGAGGCGATGGAGAGGCGAGCGAAAGCTGCGCTCTGCTCGTTCTTATCAGCTCCTTGCCATGCGAGAAAGTGAGTTGATAGTGCAACAGAAGCAGCAGCAGCAGCAGCAGCAGCAGCATGGCGAAGTTTTAGTCGTAAACTTCCGGGAAGCTGCTTCCGAGGCGATGATGCACCGAACGAGGGTTGGGCATGATGAGAAGGGCAAATGATGGATTGCAAGAAATGCATATCTCCACTTTACGGGACGAACGATGTTGACGTTCCAGATAGAGACCCTCGATCTCGCCTACTGCCATTTGCGTCTCGTATCAATATTGATTGCTTTCAGTGGGAAACGATTTTTCAACGATGATTATTTACATTCGGGAAAGAGTTAGCTTTGTCCAAAATTTCCCCAGACGAAGAAGAATGAACTCTCTTCCGAATTTCGCAGAGAATGATAGTCACATTCTTCGGTTCTTCGGTTGACACCTTTTATGTAGTCTCGGTAGATTACATGTCAGTTGTGTTTCACCTCAGATAAGCTGGCATCCTTCGCGCGTGGCCTCCCTTGTCAACGGGAGTATTAATCAAAGCGTTGAAGGATTTGTGTAATAAATTAGGTGCCACCCTGTTGCTTCCGGAAGCCCCTTGTGAGTGTCACTGGCTTCTTGTGGTGAAAATCAGATAAAATTCCTCAGTTTGAATCTTCGGGCTCGGCTCGAAACACTTAAAACTTTCAACGCTTTGTGACGAACGGAGCCAGCAAAGGGAGATCCAATAATCATAAATCTTTGCGGATACGCACCGATGCGGAATTAAAAACCAATTAATGCGTTAAGTTGATGGGAAAGGGTCGATAAGAAGTCGCATGCGAGGAGATGTTGATGACTTTCACACCTCCAGACGGTGATTGATTCGAAGTGGTCGTCTGCCGTGGTGCAACACATTGGACAGGAATGGCTCGATCTTTGTCACCTCCGCGGCCATTGGCTTTCGGGTTGAATTTCGAGTTCCTCGGGGTCGATCGGTTGCTGTACCGAATCAGGTTTTGATTATTCGCAGATGCGAATCTGCAACCAGCTTGAAAGAAGATGTTGTCACCAATTGACTTTCACATCGCAAGCACACGCTTGCTTGGGAAGTGTCAATTTCAAGTTTGACCGCCCGACATTGAGTTGCTCAAAAACAAAAATCTAGATCTTAATTTCGATAAGCACCGGAGCAAAACGAATAGAAATCACACTCCGAATCTCCCGCTCGCAATTCCCAGTCAGTCACCCACCGAGGAAGTCCGTATCATAAAAACCAGCATTTTTAATTGTGATTATTTAAAACACATCGGAGTGTCATCTATCCAACGGCAAACGGCTGACCCCCCTGGAGGTGTGTAATAAAACATTCATTGCGCACCAAGTGTCATAAAATGAGCCCCAGAAGCAAACAGAAGAAGAAGAAGAATAAGCGAGAAGAATATCTGTCTGCCGGTTGAAGGTAGCTGTTTGCGATTGCGACCGAGTTCAGGCCAAGAATGGCGCACGAAGTCGGAGCTGGATTGATAAAGAACTGCAAGTGCTGCCTGAACTACTGTTGACTGGCTGCAGGCTGCAAAAGAAGCAGAAGTAGAAGAAGCAGTGAATGGATTTTCCAACACCCTTTTCAAAGAGGGTGGTGGCTTTGGGAATAAGGGTGAAAATCGCACACATAAATCGTGCTCCGGTAATGTATGGCTGCGAGATAGGTAGATTTATCTGGAGAACTTTATCAGCGGCACTCGATTCGGTTCACACTCGAGGTGAGTGCACGGAAAATCGAAGTTGAACGATTTGGTCTTGGATTTTGATGGTTAATTTTTTTTCCGATTTTGACATTAACTGATAAGACTCTTTTTTTCGTGTACATGATTTTTCATGTTTTAAGACCTTTTAAAAATTCTAGTGACCCCTCGAAATTTCATGACATTCCGAGCAATTCTGTGGATTATTATTAAAGACCTAAGCAATTCCTAAAAGTTTAACCGATTTCTGATGATTTGCATTGGCTTCATAGAAAATAAAACGCCTTTGGATTTCGTTGACAGTTTTGTGATTCTCTAAACTATCGAGCGCAGCATCTTTCAACACGCGATCTCCTTGAATTAGAGCTGACCAGTTACTTTCGCAACATTAAAACCAAGCGAAAAACTCCAAGCTTAAAACTCGAAACTCAGTCAAAACTCATAATTTGAAGTTCAAAATTCAAAACTAAGAAGTCAGAAATTTAATCCTCAAAATTATAAAATTGAGACATTAAGAAGTTCAAATTTCGAAATTGAAATTGAAATTGAAAACTGAGAAATAAAACTGGGAATTATGAAAATGTATAAATAAAAACAAAAAATTAGAAGTTGGGAAATTGCAAACTGAGAAATTGATAAGTGCTGAATTGAAATACTGAAATTCAAAACAGAGAAACTAGAAATTAGAAAAGTAAAACCCGCTGTATTTAAAAATGAGAAATTAACAAATTACATATTAAAAATTTAAAAACGGAAAAATAACAATAAGAAAATTCTCAAAATAAAAATAGGTAAAGTAAATCTTTCTTGATTTAAAAATTGCGAACTAAAATTTTTGCAAAATGGTTCACTGAAAATAGGGACATTAAATTTTGAGAACGTGAAAATGGTGGAGTTAAAAATTCATAAATTCATGTATGGGATACAATAAAATTTAAACATGAGAAATTCTAAATAATCGAAATTTTAAAATGAGATATTAAAAACGGTAAACTGACAAATGAATTTGAAACTAACAAAAAAAATCATGAATTCAAAATTGGACACTAACAAGTTTGGGAGTAGAAAAATAGACAATTGTCATGTTTTAAAATTAGGGAAATTGAAAATGGAAACTAAAGATTTGGGAAATTGTTGTAAAGAAAACAGGCAAATTTAAAGTTATCGAATTGAAAAGTGAGAAACTGAAGATTTGGCAATTCAAAATAGGGAACATAAAAGTTTGGAACATTAAGAAATTAAAAATAACGAAAAGGAAGACTCAAAATGCGGAACTTAAGGTTTGGTAAATTTTTCAATTGAAAATAATAACAGGAAATTAACAAATTGAAAAATTGAAAATTGGAATTTTTCAAAAGTGGCTGATCAAAATTTTGAAAATTGGAAATTGGGAACTTAAAAGTTTGAGACGAAATTTAAAATGAGGAACTAGTCAAGGGGTGGATCGCTCAGCACACTCTTCTCCTGTGCTATTTTGTTTAAGTGTGTCTACAAGCGTTTCAATGTTGCATGGTTGTTCCCGTATTGTGCCTAAGATGCCGACGTGTCGACAGTTTAAATTTTTATGTTTTTGCTGTATCTGGCAACGCGTATTGACAAGGTTGCTAGTTTCTTATTTCTCAAAGCTCAACTGTCAAAAGTATGCTTCAGTGTGCCCACACGTGTGTTTTGGATTAAAAATCGATGCTTCGCAGTTATGTAACAAATTTGGAAAAGTAAATTATAGGATATTCATATTGAAAATGGGAAAACTGAATAGAAGGGAATTGAAAATTGTAAAAGTGCAAATTGATATAAATTTGGAAATTTGGAAATTTAGAATAAGGAAATTGAAAATATAGAAATTTAAAATTTGGAAATGGAAAATTTAGAAATTGAATATTTGGAAATTGGACATTAAGAAATTGAAAATTTGATAATAATTTAGAAATTGAAAACTTGGAAATTAAAACATTGGAAATAGGAAATATGGAAATTGAAAATTTGTCGATTGAAAATTAGTAAATTGAAAATTTGTAAATTAGAAATATGGAAATTGAAAATTTGGAAATTGAAAATTTAGTAATTGAAAATTCTGAAATGGTGAGAAGTGAGAAATTGCAAATTAAAAAGTGAGACATTGCATGTATGATTATTCAAAATTGGGAACATTAAAGTTTGGTACATAGAAGAATTGAACATAGAAAAATATAAAATGAGGCACTTAAAGTTTGGTAACTTGTTAAATTGGAAATTAAATAACACTAAATTAACAAATGGAGAAATTGAAAATTGGAATTTTGGAAAGTGACTGATCCAAAATTTGAAAATTGAAAAATGGGAACTTAAAAGTTTGCGACACTGCGAAATTGAAAATGGGGAAAAAGTAGGTTATGAAAAAGGTTAATTTAAAACTGGAAAATTTAAATTTGGATAATTAAAAAATGGGATATTCAAATTGAAAATTGGTAAATTATCAATAAGGGAACTAAAAAGAAAAGAATTGAGCATTGTAAGATTGCAAATTTGGAAATTTCAAAATTTGGAAATAGATCATTTGGAAATTGAAAATATGGAAACTTTATGTCTGGCAAATGGAAATTTTTAAATTTTAAATTCTGAAACTAAAAATTTAGGAATTGCAAATTTCAAAATTGACAGTTTGGGAAATTTAAAATAGGAAAATTGAAATTGGGAAACTAAAATTTTGGAAAAATTGAGGTTTGAAATGTTTAGGTAATTGGGAAATAGAGAACAGGAAACCTCAAGTTCAGGAAATCATTGATTCGAAAATACGGAAAATGAAAATTGGAGCATATGAAAAATATGAATAATAAGAAATTGGGAAATTATGGGAATTTGAAAATGAGGTATCAATAGCGGAAAACTGACCAATAAATTTGAATTAATCAATTAATAATAAAAAATTCAAGATTTCGAAATTGGAATTGGACACTTTCAAGTTTTGGAATAGAAAAATCTCAAATTTAAAAAAAAAAAAAACTTAAAACAAAGATTTTGAAATATTGTTTGGAAATTGTTATTTGGAAAACTGGGAAATTTATAGTTGTCAAATTGAACAGTGAGAAAATGAAGTAGTGGAAATTCAAAATCAGGAAAATATATGTTTGGAATATTGAAGAAATAGAAAATAGGAACATTGAAAACGAGGAACTAA